>JAULKK010005534.1:0-10418 GCA_032355705.1 Rubia peregrina
GTGTTGTGCTTCAAAGCACATCAGCTTAAAGCCTCTGCCAAACAGAGCCCGAGTAACCCTAAATTTATTATATATGTGCCAATCTAACCTTTGCGCTGTTGACTTTATTTGCCAACGGGAGATTTGACCAGATATTATAGAAATGACTATTTTCCCCCTAGATTAAAAAAAGGAAAAGAAAAAAGAGAAAACCCCAATACACTTGTATTAAGAAAACCCCAATACACTTGTATTAAGAAAACCCCAATACCTATGCTCACCTCCACATCTACGGTAGGCGATGGGGGCTACTTCTATGCTTCTACACCAGCGATGGGCGCTGCTCCTCTATGGTCAGATATTCGTGCTGTGGTGCTGCTTGACTCTACGATTATGGGAGGTGTTGCGAGCAGAGGTACTGACGGTGACACCACCAGTGGCAGCAACAGGACAAGGTCCATCCCGATGGAATCCTTCACCATAATCCGCCTTAGTGCCTCCACCTCCGGCCCCATGTGGACCTCGATGCAGAGCACCTTTGCAAAGGTATTGACGATGTCATCACCAACGACGACGACAAGACGAGCTGGAAAGTGCCTCCCAGAGATGGGGGGGTTAAGGGTCTTGTTTAGCTGGCACTGGATGTAGTAGTTGTAAGACTTGAATTCGGGTAAGGTCTTGTGGCCCTCTTTTGGGTTCTCGAAGATGGCCGCGACGGTGGCGGGAGAGGAGGAATTTTATGAGAGGAAAAGAAGGAAAGAGATTTAGATAAAGATGGATTTTTTTTAAAAAAATTATTGACATTTCTTTCATAATTCTTGAAATTTGGGAACTGGAATTGGAATTGTATTGGGGTTTTCTGTTTTGAACAGATGTGCCGCTGGTGGAAGGTGCTCCGACGGTGAGCTGCGGTGGAGAGACGTAGGTGAGCAGAGGTACTAGATGATGTCAGCGACTTGGTAGTGACGGGATGGTGGCAGACCGTTGCTGGGGTAATGAGGGTTGAAGAAGAAGAAAAAGGTAACGGTCGAGAGTATTTTCGACATGTCAGATTCAGTCAACGGCCAATTGCTTCAGTCAACTCTGGAATCAAACCAAAAGGTTTTATCTGCACAATTCATTATAAAGTTAGGATTATTTTGACACTTCCTTATTTTGCAGAGGTTAGATTGACACATTCAGTGTAAAGTTAGGATTAAAAGTATAAGAATCCCAATTAATTTTATTGAGAAAGTATCAGAAAAGGTGGCCTGTCCAGAAGGACAGTCCACTGTATATTTTACCTTAAATGCTGTAACATTTTATAAAATTTAAATATTGTATTTTAAATATTAAAACAAACAATAATATGTATTTGAATGTAAAAATATAAAAATATGTAATATAAAACATTATTTTCTAAAATTTAAAATTATATATAATTTAATAAATGCAGCATTATAAAATACGTGGAATGTCTAGTCGCCTGTTAGTGAAATTCTCTACTTCTTCAGTCCATGTCTCTGTCCGTCGCACCTACATTTTCCGCGTGCCCATTAAGTCATAGTATATCATCATCTTCTAAAGACTCTACAGTCTACACAAACAGTGACAAAGTACGATGCTCGTGTTTCCACTCTCCAGATCCATTCCCACTCGTACGAATCCGGCATATTTGCACTTCTCGAGTTCACTGACCATTTCACGTTTTGCTTGTTTGCCCTAACTTATTATTTTCCTACTTCGGAGTATGAACTTTGTAACCAGATCTGATTTAAAAATGAGTTAAAAACTACGTCTTTTTAGTTATTTTTGTGTTAAAAAACGAAACCCAAGTAGAAGGAATATATGCTGATGGCAATGCAATCCAGCAATGCGGCGCCGGAGAAAGTGCAGCAGCAGCAGCAGCTGCAGCGGCAGTATCAATGGTGGCCTAGCCAGCAGGTTCAAATGGATGAGAGGGACGGATTCATACTATGGTTAAGAGGGGAGTTCGCGGCTGCAAATGCGATAATCAATGCACTATGTCACCATCTCAAGGAGGTTGACCAGACAGGAGAGTATGACGGGGTGATTGGATGCGTGGAGCAGAGGCGGTGCAATTGGAGCCCTGTGTTGCATATGCAGCAGTACTTCTCTGTGAATGATGTGGTCTATGCGTTGCAGCAAGTCGGGGTTAGGAAGCCCAGGAGGGAAGTGAAAGTGGGGGCTCGCTATAACAAGCAGATGAGTGATGAAGCAAGAGCAACAAATGGTAAGAGTCTTTCCAACTTGTCCTAGCTACATGCCTGATATGTAGCTATGGAGTGTTGCCTACTTGTTTCCATTCGAAGCTAGAGTTTCAAGGGACAATATCCTGATTAAATAACTGCTACCCAAAACCCTATCTTTTTTATTTATAACCTTTTGAATTGGCTCTTCAGCAAAAAAGATTTTGCCCTACTCTGGGCCTTCTTTTTTTTAACAGTCCACTAATTATGGCTTCCCGTTTAACTGTGAAGTATCTGAAAGTCTAGATTCACAATCTATTTGAGTATGCTTTGGAATGATTGAAGAACCAGCCTCTTTGTTTATATGGAGTAATGTATAATGAAGGCAGTGAAGGAATGAGATGTGCTTAGAGTGTTCAGATGATATATTTATCCATGCACATGAGTCCCTATGTTTCACTATATGTGTTTTCGAAATAGAATCAGTGGTGAGGCTTGGAATGGATGGCTTAGTCAAAAGCACAGGGGTAGAAAGGCCGTCTCCTCTGGTGAGAGATTCTCAGAGAAGTAATTGTGGCCCATTGTTACTACATGTTTTGGTATCTAAAAATCACTGCTGTGTCCCTCGGATGAAAGTTCCATCTAACAAGCTATGGCATGCATACTTTTTTTTCCCGTTTTTTTTTCTTTGCTGGTACAAACAGCTGAATCAATTATTTGGTGCAATGCTAATTGAAGGGTCAAGTAACGTGAAGACTGATACTCAATCTGATAGCATACCTGATAGGAAGCAAGTTCTCACAGCTGTTCCCAAAACATTTGTTTCTAATGAGATATATGATGGAAAAATGGTAATTTGCTGCTTATTATTGTGAATTCAGTAGCTTAGATATGACGAGGTTTAAATTTATGTAGTTTCCATGTAATGACATCTGTCATTTGTATGCATAGGTTAATGTAACGGATGGACTAAGACTATATGAAGAACTCTTTGATCAGTCAGTGGTTTCAAAGCTCATTGCAGGGGTAAATGACCTCAGAGCTGCTGGGAGAAGAGGGCAGCTTCAGGGCAAGTTCCTTGCTATAATTGTTAACTTTCCTTTTAATTTTCCAATTATTTTAATTTTACTATTGATCTTCAACTTTTCTGTCTTTTTTTTTATCTGGATGACAAATTTTGCCAGTAGCATTTGGTTACAGCTCTCCCTGTTCTCTGTAGATCTTGCATGCTCTGCTCCCTTTTTCATCACTATCTAACTTATAAGTCTGATTGTGTCATTCTTGTTATAGATGATGACCAAATGACATTTACCGATTCTTGGTGAAATGATATAGAGGGGTGAAATGAACCAGTGTAGATGACCGGAAAATTGGAAACATTTCTGATTTCTCTAGGATCATCATTCTAACTATACCTATTACCTCTAGTTTTTATTTCCTGATTGATGAAATTGAATTGCCTTAGTACATTACTTGTTTACTCAAAGTTTCTAAAATCTCTTGGTTTTTTATTTTCTAATCTTCTGTTCATGTGATAAAATAAACAGATTCATTTCATGGTCCTACAAATTTTTTAGCTTCTTTGTTCTAGGAAGTCACTTTGTTATATCATTCCTAACAACTTCTTGTGTGCAGCTCCACAGGGATGCTACTTTCTTTGTATTATCAAAGTAATATTATTAAATATCATATTCTCTATTGATTAAGGATAAATAAATCAATATTCTCTACATTTTCTCTTTAAAAAAAGAAACAAGAAAAATAAATTTCCCCAAACTATAGTGCACACTTACCTTAGTCCATCCCACACTAAAGTGCACACTCTAGACTTTTTTTACTACTCCAAGACCCGACTTTATACTCTTCCCTACTTTTCATCCATTCATTTATATCAAATTTTCTTAAATGAATTTATTTTCATTCACTCCCACTTATCCTCCACCCATTCCACTCCAAGTGTACAACCAAAGTGTGCACATAGTTTGGGACAAAAAGAATACCTTTTTTTGGTTCCTCTGTGAAAAATAAAAGGAGATACTCTCTTCTGCTCTGCATGTTTTAGCTTAATCAAATTTGTCTTCTGTTTACTGATCTCATAGTCATCACTAAAAAGATATGATAGCGTTTTGTTACATTTCTCTAGGTTTTAGCTGTCTCTCTTAGTGGGATAAAGACTAGTTACTCCTCCATTCCACATTAAGATTCCTATTTCTCAAATATTCTTTATACCACATATGAAGAGTCATGATATTTTACTTCCCATATCCTCATAAAAAGTAAAGAATACAGATGGAATAATGGGCAGGAGCAACTTTTAATTTATTAAGAGCTGAAGGATACAAAGCTTACTTTATGTGTTGTGACCTTCATCATTAATAAGTTAATTGTTTCACTATTTAGGAACGGAGGGGGTATCTTTTACTCCCTCTATCCCTCTATATGTGTCTTAGTTCACTATTCATCGATAAAATTGATGTTTAGATTGTAAATATTAATGAATCTATAAATGTGTATACTATTGCCTGAGTTATTGCTACATTCATCGTAACACATAGTTTTAGAACAATTTTTAAAATAATTTTTTGCTATACGTAATTTGAGATATTAAAATTATAAAATCATCATTGAATATTAGAAAAAGAAGTGAGACAGTTATAAAGGGACGGAGGGAGTGTCTCTTTCTAATGTAGTTGACTATTAATGATTAAATACATCTGCATGGACGCAATAGTTTGGTCAACTGCATATGTTTGTTGTTTATTGTTTTCTGCATCTATTAAGGCTGTTGATATCAATTACAATAAAGTGGATTTAGTGCATCTGTCTGACACTCAGTAATTGTGCAATTTGCAATAGCCAAATGAACAATGCAGCCAAGTAGATTATGCAAGACCTTCAAAAGGGATAATAAGAAAAGACTGAAAGAGAGGAAAGTGACATCCAATTAAAGGGTTTTGGGAATATGAGGAGAATTTCTTATTATGAATCCAAACCGTACAGAATATCACAAATATGTAGTAATGTCTTTTTTGAAACCCTATGTATAGAAGATATCTTGCAATACCTAATACTTCTTGAACCACTGGCCTAATTATTTCTTTTAATCTTGGACGTCTCATACTGTATCACAATGCTGAACTTGAAGTAATTTTTCATGAGAAGGGCGATCAAGTGACTACTGTTTTATCACGTATGTGGTTTCAGCTGAATGTGAAATCATTTTCAGTTTGTCATTGTAAAGATATTGGATTTATATGCTCGTGTCAGTTCCAGCTCCTTCAGATTTTCTGCTGTTCGTGAAATAGGAACCATTTGGTTTATGTTAATTGAAACTCTCTTTTTATTTTTATTAAATAGGGCTTCATTTCACCTATCAATTTACATCGTATAAATTTAGCCTGTCTTTATGGTGATGACTATGTACTACTTTCAAGTTTGATATTCTGCTCACAGAAGGTTTCATATCCGATTTCAAATGTGACAATAAGCAGGGCAAACATATGTGGTATCCAGGAGGCCCATGAAAGGTCATGGTAGAGAGATGATTCAGTTCGGTCTGCCTGTTGCAAACGTGCCTCTTGAGAATCAGGTTGCAGGTGGAACCTATAAAGGCATGTTCATGATCTGATTTCACTAGAATTTATTTACGTTTTTGCTGTTGGATTAGAACTTTTGTCTTGTTCTATAATCAATGTCTGAATTAGAGATGTGAGATTAACTCTGCAGATTTGAAGATTGAACCCATCCCTAGTCTGTTTGAAGATGTGATTGAACGTTTAGTCGCTTTGGAAGTTGTTTCTGACTCTGTGAAACCAGACTGTTGCATCGTTGACATCTTCAGCGAGGTCCATAATTTTAGAATTATTGTGTTCACTTTAAGTTTTTTGACATTGCTACGCAAGCCTAAATTTCTTGTAATTGCAGGGTGATTACTCTCTTCCTCAGACGTGGCCTTATTGGTTTGGATGGCCCATTTGTGTACTATTTTTGACAGAATGTGATATGACATTTGGTAAGGTGATTGGGATAGAACGTCCTGGTGATTACAAAGGATCCTTGGTGCTTTCTCTCACACCAGGGTACTCTTTCTTTACTATCGTGATTATCATGTTCATTTTTGCTATAGGTAAACTTGGTGGGGTTTCTTATGTATACTTTAACTGGGACTCTGGCTGGGTCATGTGTGAGTGTTTGAATCTATAACTTTGTCAATGGAAGAGTATTTCTTTTAAGATTTCTATATAAATGATTATATCTCTTAACTGTGTCAAATTGGGCATGATGGCATCTGAGACTGTAGTACATAGGAAGCATTCCTCTGGACCTTGCTTTTAGATCTAGTCTGTTTCGTACTGAAAGTGACTTAATCTGCAGCGGCATATATAAAGTTTATTCATTATATATCCTTTGTTAATACTACCTGTGATGACACACGTGCAATCACTATTCGCTTAATGTTCAACTGCTTATTTTTGTTAAGAAAACACCAAAGGGATATACATTCAGTAGTTAAAATCATATACTAGGTCACATATCTAAATAATGATATAGTGTGTAATGCAATAGATGTATTGCATAAGATCAACTTAATACTGGTAGGGCAACTCAATGTAAAGATGGTTTCAGGCTGCCTAGTTATAAGAGACATTTCTCATTGACCTTGATTCAATGCTGTCTAGTTCCCAAATGATATTATGTGTTCCTGTAGACAACTTGTTATAGAACCTTTCTTGATTAACATTTTAGGATGGGCTTATGAATAGCTACTCTGTGAAGATGTCTTTATTGTTACGAATAGTCAAATAGTTGTACTCCCTCCGTTCAGCTATCATTGGCACACTTTCTATTTAAAGATGTTCATTTTATTTTGGCATATTCCAAATATGGAATGGTTTAAGGAAATTCCCACCATTCAATTTACTTTTTCTTCTTCACATTCATTTTGGTCCACACAATTAGTATCTTTTTAAAAAATGTGTCAAAAAGTGAAGTGTCAAACTTAGTTGAACAAAGGGAGTATGTGTTTTTAAATTCCATGCTTTTGTTCTGAAAACATTAAAGGTTAGTGAAACTATTAAAATAAAATCAGTACTTGGTTAACACATTTAAATATAATTCTTTAAAGCCTTTTTATAGAAAGTATTATTAAACACACATGTGAAGCTTTTCTCACTCATAGAACTCCAAAAGCATTATGGAGGTTCTGGTCCTAAACAAACTCCTAATATTTTAACCTGAAATTCCACAGGTCTATGCTTGCACTCGAAGGAAAATCGTCTGATTTTGCCAAGCATGCGCTTCCTTCCACCAGCAAACGGCGAATACTTGTTACCTTTACGAAGTCACAGGCAAATGGCCAGCATTATCCTTCTACTGCCGCACCACTTTCCTCCCATCGGGCTCCACCTCCCGGTAGGTCACCAATTCACATTCGTCATCCTGCAGGTCCAAAGAAGTATGGTCCAGTGCCAGCAAGCAGTGTATTAACTTCTTCAAGTGCTCGTCCAACATTACCGTCCCCCACTGGCATGCCACCAAGATTTGTGCCTGCAGCTGTTGCTCCAGCCATGCCATTTCCTGCTCCAGTTCTTCCGCCCGTGTCTGCTGGATGGACCGCAGCTTCTCCAAAGCATAATGCACCTCGCTTGCCTGTCCCTGGCACAGGAGTTTTCCTTCCTCCATCTGGTTCTGGAAACTCAGTAAATGAATCCTTGATTGTCAATACTACTAATGAAGATACTGATACACATACCTCCCAAGCTGGAGAGCAGAATTCCACTGACAATGCTTCTTCCCAAGAAGGCCCTGTTTATGGAAAACTGCAACATCAAGAGTGCAATGGGGGGAGTGTTGATGACGAGGACAGGAGATCTATATCCAAGGAAGAAGAGTGTCAAAATGCTGATGTGGAAGAAACTGCAAAAACGAGAGCTTGATATCAGTCAGGTTTTGAAGCAGAGAGTTGGTGGAAGTGCTGCATTTTGTAAGAACCATAGGATCGGAGTTGCAGAGTTCGAAGCATATGTAAAGAGCGGCAAATTCAGGACTTGAGGCACTTGGCATACTACAGCAGGGTGCGGGGAAGGGTTCAGTTTGCACTCTTCAACCCTTCTTGTTGCCGCGGTATTTTTTGGTTTGCCCCTGGAATTCTCATATATGACTTAATGCTAAAGTTAACTTGTAGATTAACAGTTTTCTAGAACTAATCGGTAGATTTCTTCTCTCATGGCCCTGGGTTCTTTATTCTGGTTTTCTTCTTAATCGGGAAACATGGTTAATGGTGAGGAGAGTTTTTCTTCATTTGATCAACCCGGAGGACTTGCCCAACCCGATTTCCCGTCTCTTTCGATGTTTGGCCCTGTTTAACTTGTTTCAACTCAATTTTTTCCAGTTATTCTCAACTCATCTCATCTCATCTCAATTCATTTATCTAATCTAATCTCATCTCATCTCAATTCATTTATCTAATCTCATCTCATCTCAACTGTTATCTACTCTTCTCAATTTTTCTCAATTTAATTTTTTTCAAGATGCAATCAACTCTACTCTAATAATTTTAGATAGTCTACTTTCAATTCCTTTCAAATGTTTTTAATTTAGAAAGTTCTTTAATTTATTTTGAATGTGAAACTTATAGTAAATATTGTTTGAATGCATGAATTATTAGAATTATTGTGATTATGATAAACATACATACTATCATGTGTTTAATTTAACATACAATTAACATATTATATTATTAATTACTAAAAAAAAATTAAATACCATGAAAATTTAAAATCTTAATTTAAAAATCATTTAATTAAGTTTCACTTGAGTATTAAAATATTAATTATGAATTTTGCTATGATTGAATACGGTAAAAACTACAAGGTAAATATTGAGAAAAATTGATAAAAATCACTTTCAGATAAATTATATCTAAATTAATGACCAGTTCTCTAAATCATGGAAGTATACAGTATCAAATTTCACTTTGGCTCATTAATTGTAAGTTTCCTCAAAATAACTGAACTTCAAGTCTATTACTCAATATGTAGTTTAAATCAGTTCAACATATATAAATAGCATGAAATAGATAACTCAAGTGAACATTAATATTAGCTAAATTACAAATAGTAGTTCAAAGTAATGCTTAAGAATAATTTAAAACAGTTTCCTCCATAACTAATCATATTTCTTCATCACCACTCCGCTCTCATCATTGCCTCTAATAGAGTTCCAAATTTGCAAAACAATATTATTATGCATTTCTTGCATAGCCCGTTTATGATCTTCAGTAAATTTGCAACTCCTTGGCCAATCTCATGGTTTAGAATTGGTATTTCTAGTTTGTGCATTCCAATGAAGTTATGAAGCGTTCAACTCTCATTCTCAAAGATGAATGACGTTGGTTGAAATGCTCAACAACGCCTCTAGGTGGTGCTTTTATGAATTCAGGTAGGTGCCTTTGTATTATTCCGCTAATCGTAGACAAATATCCAAGAGTGTTGGGATATTCAGAATCCACCAAATAAAATTTTCCTACATATATTCATTAGTAATAATAGCATTAGTCATTATTAGTGGTGGAACTGAAAATTGTAATTTTGAAGATTTTCCTTGAGGGGACGAGGAAAAACATATTTCAGATTAGTAAGAGAATCCTTCCACACTGTAACATCATGGACACTTTCTTCCCACCCCACATTTATAAATGTTAAGAGTTTGTCAAATGAACAACAAGTCAAGACATTTCAACTTTTATTACCCTTCCTACTTTGGAATCGCACATCATTTTCATAATTTATTATTGCTTCTATAAGAGTTCCATCCAAAGCGTGAACAACATCCTGAACAATAATATTAATTCCTGATTAATTAGCATAAGATAACTACACAATCATAAGGTGTCATATAATTATGAAGAATATAATTTCAAATATACCTTAAAATATGGCCAATACCGTGAGTCATATGCAACCGATCGCGGGATCTCTGATAAGTCACGATGTGGCTTAATGATATCGTGCGACAATATTACCAAAGCATCCAACACTTTCTTGAATACAAACCTATTATTGTTGGAGAACATTTAAACTTCTCGGCTGCATCACGATAGGATTGTCCCTTAGCCAATATGTATAAACACATTGCTGCTTGCTCGGGTACCTTGACAAATCTACTATCTTCCAACAGTTGTCTTTCAATCATCAAATGCACTAGATGCACAAACATATCCCTGTCGAGTCGTAGTTGCACCGGCACACC
>JAULKK010005545.1:0-10418 GCA_032355705.1 Rubia peregrina
TCAATTAGTTCCCTTGACTTTGCATCAATTAGGACGCAACATTCCTACTGAGTTGAAAACGGATGTGATTCTTGCATAAATTTGGCATAAATTTGCCTTCTTAAGCAAAAATAAAGGATGTGGTTTTAGAAAATGCGGGAACTTTGTTGCCTTTATTTTTATTGTGATGCTAGATCATTGGCATTTACTTTAATATTGGTGAGACATTAGACTGATGAGCATGTCAGAGTAGTTTTTTAGGACTGTCTTTTTGTTTATTGCAAATACGCAGTTAAAGTAAACAAAATCAAATCAATGGGAATATTGACTAGTTTATGGTTGGAGAAATTACTTAAAAGCTCAATGGGAATATTTTATTTTTAATGAAATGAATGCGACGTTCCCATGTTTGAAGCAGTTTACACTTTACAGTGGAAACCTGCATTTATGAAGGGAAATTGATGTGGGTCCCTTAGAGTTTCCTAAAATACAGACCATTCTCTGGAGTTTGAGATAGCCCAAAGTGGTTGTAGAAATTCTATACTGTAACATCCCAGTTTCTAGAGTGTCAGGTCCCTAAAATTTGAAAAAGTTTAAAGATACTGCATTCGTTTAAGAATCATAGAATATTATAGGTAAGTCCACTTGACAAATTCTTTTTTTGTTGCTGACCTCACTGAGTATAAAATTTACAGACCTCTCTGAGACCTAAATGCCATTATTTTATACTGGGAAGCTCTTGTAAAGTACTAAATCTAACTCAAATTGTGCGGATATGTTCTATCTTGTATCAGCTCAAATTCCATTCGCCATTTGAAGAAGAGCAAGATTTTATAGAATTTTTTCTATCAATTTCCAACAAATCTTTGACTACCAGTGTGTTGTCAATAAGGGTTTAACAAACGTAAGTTTGGTTTTGAATTTCAAAATTAAGCTTCTTCGAGTATGCTGCAATTATGTTAGCAGTTTTGTGATTGTGACTGATTTTGATTGTAATTTTTTGGTTAACAAGGAGAATTGTTAAGTGATAATATCACTATCAACAACTTACGCTTGAAGAAGTTTGTCAGGTGGACTTCGTCGTTACCTTTTATAACTATGTAGGAACCTTTATGGAATTTCTTAAAACTAAAAAGTGCTGGGATGCATACTGCATTTTAAGGTAAATTTGATGAGTCACTTTGTACTTTCTCGAACCTCCGGAATTAGGATATGAATTTACCCCTCAAAAGTATCATCACGCGTGGAAATTGTTTGCCCCTTATGATGATTGGCAAACTATACTTGAAGATAGATGATACTGTGTGTTTTGACTGAACCCATGACGGTATATGATCCATATAGCCAATCTGGTGTAGTGAGATAAAAGGCTTGGTTGTTGAAGATGATTGTCATAATGGTTCTCGTTGCTGTGTACTCCGTATTTCTTAAATTCCTGATCATTTCCTTACATTAGCATGGGTTTGATAAAATTAAACTAAGCCATTGTATGTTACATCCAAACAAATGCCTCAAGAGTCATCATTGCTCTTTGTAACTGAAATTGGAGCCCTGAGTGTGGGGTTGGTCACCATGTTTATGCTGTCAATCTTCTAAGTGTTTGGAATGGGATTATGTGGTTTATTTGTTTCACACGTGTCTAAATGCTTACATTTGTCACTTTACTTCTTAAGTTGATTGAACTGACTGTAATAACGTCCACTTCAGAGAACTGCTTCCTTAGGAAGCTCTCAGTCACTCGACTCTCTGTCATTAGGGTGTGCTTCACATGAACATGAGGGCCCTGTGGCAGTTCACCAGGACACGAAATCAACTGTGCCTTCTTTGTCCCAACCGTCATTTTCTGAAACTTCTGATGGCTTGGACCGTTTTAATGCTCCATTTACTCCAGCAACAGTTTGTTCAACTTCAGCTACTAATGTAACTCGATTTCCAGGATCTTCATCCACCCGACTCTTTGATTTATTAGAGCATTCTCCTACACCTAATGTTCCAACTTTTAGTTCAAGTCAGCAGCTCCAACCTATATTGTCACCATCTTTGGATATGTTCCCTGCAACATATCCTGAGCAATCTGCTGTGACCAGTGATAAACCTTTCCATTTTATACCTCAAAATGAAGGATGGGCGACATTTGACTCACCTCAGCTAGTGGTGCCTCTAGGTACTGCCAACTGTGTGGGCGCAGAAAAATCTGCTTCTGTAGCTAATCCTGTGGGAAACTTTGATGAGCATCTATTCTTTGATCAGTGGCCTTCTGTTCAGAATAATTCTGCTCATGAGCCTTTGCCAGTAATGCCTCCTTTCTGGAATGCCAGTATGCAAAATGTTGAAACCCCACCAGGCGCTTCAAGCTCTGAGGTATGATAATTCTAGCTTATTGTCAGACTCTGGGACATCAGGCAAACTTTTGGACTTTGTTTAATTAATTAAGCAATTATAGGGGGTTGAAGAGATCTAATTTTATTAGTTCGTACTTACTTTCTTGTTTTACAGTCATGGAGTGCCTTGGAAGACTCAAGCAGTAACTTAGGAATAAACCAGGAGCAGGTTCCAGTACACCAATCTTCATTTGCTAATCACTATCTGTCGACAGGATCAGAGGTACTTCATCTCTTTCTTTCTTGATTGACTGATTCTGGTACTTGTCTTCAGCCTTGTTGAGTATTATTAACCTGATAGGACATGGCTAAAATTGGAATGCCTGTTATGAATGAGGAGTGAATCTTCTGGAGTGCCTTGTTCTTGTTTTATTTTGGTGTTCATCTTGGTAAATAATTTTCCCCCAGAATGGATGATTATTTTTTGGCTGTATTACAGACAGGACATTCTCATGAATCGGGGGGCAAATCTTTGAACCCATTTGATCTTCCTTATGATGCTGAGAATATGGTAAGATGCATGCCTTGGTAGTTGGTATCATGGACAATTGATTTTCATGCCTTTAATGGTCTTCCGGGTCAATTTCTTTTCTTCCTCTACTCGTTCCCACCCTGGAGAGAAAATGTAGGCTGTAGGGTAGTAAGGACTTTAGACTTCCATGGCTACTTTTTCCCTAATAACTTGAAAAATGATACTGACTTCTAAGTCTGGATTATGTGTTCAAATTTTCAGCTGTTTAGACACATGATATAAACCTCAGGTGTCAGCCAAATTAGCAACATGTCCTCGGTTGATGAATGATGAAGTGATTTTTTGGGTTGTTGTCTCCATGCTGTAGTTTAATGTTCCACTATTTGGTACTCTTTAGTAATGAGAAATAAATTTCTGTCCGCTGCTATTTCTCATTGCTTATTTGGAACTACGAATACAATTGCCTGGAAATTTTTATAAAAGAGCTGTAAGACCCACGATGCTTTGTGGTGTAGAGTGTTGCGCGTCTAAATATGAACATGAGCGGAAAATGAGGGTAGCAGAAATGAGACAGGTTAGATCAGATGAAATACATAATGAAACAATTAAAAAAAAGTACAAGTATCCCCAATAGCAACCCCGGGACACTTCTGGGCATCTTTGGGGATGGACTTCTGTGTTTTGACTCTGACTGGCCAGGGAGTTAGTTAACATATCAGCAAGGCAACCTGGGATTTATTGTACTAGAAGATCTCATCTTTTTTATGTGAAGAGATAGCATGTAAACTTACACGCTTAAATTTATTTCTAGTGAATACTGCTTTTGGGATTGTTTCTATATTAAATATTGCATTCTAAGCCATTTTCACATGATAGTTGCCATTGTTTTCCATTGCTTATCTTGTTCGGTAGTTACGAATGCTACTTGCTGTTTGTAAAGTCTCAGTATTTTGAGATGGGCCCCTTGCAAGCGGTGCTGCCAAATGTCCCGGCACCATCTCCCTTCACTTCTGGTGCAAATGAGAATTGGTTTGCCAAGACACCATAGCTCCTTATGTTGATGTTGGCTCAGATGGTATGTAATTCTCATCTTTCTCAATTGGAACTGAAATGTAATCTACCCAAACTACTGAATTCCATCTGTTTATTTTATGATGTTCAGGCGGGTTTGGATACATTGCAGGACATGCACAGAGCGCACAAATATCGTAAGTACACATTTTTCATGTGAAATTATTTTGTTGCCAATGTATGAATTTGTTAGGTTAATTATGACATCAAATTCAAAAGAAGTATAGTTATCCCATGATTTGTTGTTCCACTCAGTATTTATTTGTAAAGGAGGCTTAACACAAAGGATTACGCCTAACAAGGAGATGATGTACTATATCACATCAGAACCGTAAATCATGTGGCCAGAGTGTGACATTGAGCCGTACGTGTAGTTACACTTGCACGTTGATTCAGAACTTGGGTCTGTTCTCAGTTTCCTCTGGAGACCGAAGCTAACATTTTTTTGAAACATCTTTTTGGTAGGACTCTCACATCCCATGGTTCCGTTGCTTCGGTTGGAGGAAACCCTTTTGCATAGTAAAATTTGTGTGTAATCATTCTTTATGGTTGGTCAGATTTTCTTTTACCCAGTTCTTATTGTCCCTTGTATTGCTGGGAGCCTGTATTATTTCTTATTTGTCCTGTTTACAGTTTGCTGCTAAATGGTACAGTCTATTTTAAGTGAACCATTTACGTGTTACTAATCCATTACTTTAGGAAATATGGTTGTATTAGACACTAAATGATTTATTTTTATGTCTTGGAAAGTGTTGGATATTTTGTGGGTCAAGAATTTTCTCCCCAGAACGTCTCTGTTTATGCAACTTGCATTCTTTTTCTCTGCTCCTCACAATTGCGATGGCACAGTAACTCATCAGACTCAGCTCTCAGAGAACTCTCTAAATGTATTCACATACTTTATGTACAGACAAGGAAACCATACAAACATAGGAGCCCTACAATCATGATGCTAAAATGACAGATTCGCTAAAAGGGATTGAAAGAAGATTACAAGAATGAAAGTTTGACCAAGGCTTCATTTTTCCAGCTAGTGTATCATGTGATCCATCAAGGGATTGACAGTGGGACACTGATTAATTGATGAAAGACCTATGTGACCAAATTGGGTAGCTCAATGATTGAGCTTCAAAGTCCGATACTCTCTCTATCTCACAGCTCAAGCTTCCTACTCCCTCTGATCCCTTAATATTTATCCCCTTCTAACCATAATTTTTTTCATGATATGTTAGACCATTGATAACTTTTGTTCTATACAATAACATATATCATGTGAGATGTCTTTGCATTCTCCGTAACGTATAGTTTTTTAAAAATAAAATTTTATAGTGTGTTATCAAACACAATTAAAATTATTGATGGTCAAACATGCCCTGAAAAAATATTTTTTAAAAGAGACACATAAATAAGGGACCAGATGGAGTACTTCACTTTATGTCACTATTCAGTGTTCAACTTTGATCACATATTTAAACAAAAATGTTATCATATATGACATGGTTGGATTCGTCGTAACAAGTAGTTTCAAATATTTTCTTTTTATTTACTATTATTATACGTAGTTAAACATAGGAATGGTGAAACATATTTTTTTATAACCGTAAAAAAGATTCCATGAAATTTGATCTGGGACGGAGGGAGTATATGTTTCCATCGTGGCGAATCCTATTAGCACCATCATGATTGTTATTTACACCACTTTTAATAGGTACTCCCTTTATTCCATCTCTATTTTCACTGCAATCTTTATAACATTTAATAAACATTTTTTACCGTTGATATGTTAACTTATGTATAGTAACGACAAATTAAAAAAAAATTAGAAACTACATGTTGCGACGAATTGAACAATATCATATACGATAATATTGTTCATATATCTATTTAAATATATGGTCAAATTTTGATAGAGAATAGTATAAAAAAAGTAGAAGTGTAAATAGAGTTAGGATGGAGGAAGTATGTTAAGTGGTATATATAGAATAAGGTGCTATTTACACCACCCTCATTAGATGGACTCACGTTGAAATTAATATTGTAAGGGAAAAGTGCAAAAATTACTCTATAATACTGAGAAAGTGCAAGAATGACCTTGTAAAATCTGAAAGTGTAGAAGTAACCCTATCTTTTTTGTCAAAATGTGCAGTTTTACACAATTTACACTATTCAGACACTGACCGATGCAATTTCGGCCTTGACCATTCGTGAAAAGATAGAAATACCCCTAAACTTAAAACTAAATATCTAATGACCATCATATCCCCTAAGTTTTTTCTTCTCCAACTTCAAACACGCTAAACCCACCGCCATGCACAACTACCGCCGCCCACTGACCACCACCGCTCCGACGGTTACCACCGCTCATCGGCTACCTTAGCAGCACCGCCCACCTCCCGGGCAGAACCACTACCTCCGCTTTAAACCCTAGATGAGCTGCACACATTCACCTCCCAGAATCACCACTTCCGCCCAACACCACCCCACCACCCATCCCACCTTCTCACCACCCCCACTTTCAAACCCGATACCCGATTTTCAATCAAACCCGAACCACCCCCAGATCTGCTACCACATCCCCGTCCAATTGACCACCACCACCAAGCACAGCGAATCCCCGCCGGCACCACCACAAAGAAAAAAATATAGATTAAGAAAAAAATGATATTCTTAAAGCATATACATAGCAATCTGAGCACCACCGCCGCCGCTGGCTAGAACGACATCGCCTAAAACCAGACCCCCCGTAAAACCCTAGTTCCACCACCACCTCTCCCCATTGCCACCACTTATCCCCGCTACTCCTTACTCCGTCGTCAAAGCCTAGTTCCGCCACCACCTCTCCCCGCTGCTCCCTACCTCACCGTCAAAGCAGAGTTCCGCCACCACCTCTCCCTCACTACTCTCTCCCACGCTGCCAAACCCTAGTTCCACCACCACCTCTCCCCCCTTCTCCCCACCCCACCGCTAAACCCTAGTTCCGTCACCACCTCTCCCCGCTGCTCCCTACGTTGCCACCAAAACTAGTTCCGCCACCACCTCTCTTACTCCCATCGTCGGCCACCCTCAAAGAGGGATGCTGAACTAGGCTCATAAAAAAGTGCGACGCCGACAGATTAATTACCCACAGAAGCGCGGCGGATTAAAAAATGTAGAGAGCACTGAGGACGGGAAAGCGACGAATTAGGGAGGACTTAGGACAGGAAAACATAACTGAATCGTGGTGTGGTGGTGGTGGCATAGGAAAATGAGCGCTGGTGGTGGGGTTGAGGGGTCTGAGCAATAGGGGGTAGGGGCTGAGAGAGCGATGAGGACGGGAAAGAAATGGGGGAAAAGAGGATAGGTGTAGGAGGTATTTTCTAATTTTATTTTATTTTTGAATTTTTAACCCAGGGGTATAATAGTCATTTCACTTATTTTCGGCCAATTTGGCAATTGACATTTCGATCAATGAAATCCAGGGTTATTTTTGCACTTTCAAATTTTACAAGGATAAAAACAAACTTTTCTCTTTGTAAAATTGTATAACTATTCTGGAAAACTAACTTATTTTTATTCATAATATCAACATGTATTTATAGAAGAGATTGCTTGAGAAATAAGCCAAACCACGGTAACCTAAGGATATACAAAGACTACATACCAAAAATACAAATGTAATACAAACTGAATTCTAATACCCCCTAAAACTCATTGAGGTGAAGCGATATAAAGCTTGGACCGAAGTGTACCAAAGCAAGCAGTACCAACTGCCTTAGTAAAAATGTCAGCAATTTGATCAAGAGAACGAACGTGACAAATAACCAGAGAACCATCCTCAAACTGCTTACGAACAAAATGATAATCAATCTTGATATGCTTGGACCTCTGATGAAAAACTGGATTGGCAAACATAAATTTAGCACTAATATTATCAAAAAGAATAATAGGTAGAGGTGAAAAGAGGAGCCTAAATTTTAAGCAACAATTGCTGAATCCAAATGAACTCACTCGCAGTGAACGCAATGGCTCGATACTCAACTTCCAAGCTCAATTTTCCACCATATGTTACTTTCTAGATGACCAACTAATGAGATTTCCACTATAATAAATAGCAAAACCATACTGAGAACGACAATCATCACCCAGAAGCCTAACTAGTATCAGAAAAAGTAACAAATCGATGATCAGTACAAGGCTGAAGTGCCAGACCAAAAGCCAAAGTACAAGGCAAAATGCGCTGGATAACAGACAAATAAAGGTTAGTTGGATTGTGCATGAACTGATGGACATGAATAACATCATAGGAAGTTTCTAGACAAGTAATCTTGACATACTGCAAAGCTCTAAAAATACTCCGATAAAAGTGAGGATCACACATGGATCACCAATTTGGGTGAGGGGCGACGCATGTTCTTCCGAGGAAGCAACCAATTTGCTTTTGACATCTTGTTGCAATCCAGTAGCTCACGAATGTACTTCTGCTGAAAGAGAACAATACTGGACTTGGAACAAGTCAGCTCAATGCCTAAAAATTAATGTATGGGACCAATGTCGCAAATTGAAAATGCAACATTTAGCTTGCCAATGAACTTAGAAATAATAGCAGAAGAGGAGCTAGTGACAATTAGATGATCGACATACACCAAAATATACTGAACTTGGTTGCCAACTCTGAGAATGAATAAAGTAGTATAAGACTTACAAGGAAAAAATCCATTCACTTGAAGGAAGAGACAAAGCCTCGTGAACCAAGCCTGAGGTTTCTGCTTAAGACCATAAAGTGCTTTCTGAAGAAGGCAAACATGAGAAGGACGTGAACAGTCCAAAAAACCAGGAGGCTGCGACATATAAACTATTTCAGGAATATCTCTATTCCATTATTAATGTCCACCTGATGTTGGGGGCCAATCGAGAGTGAGACAAATAGATAACACCATCTGAATTGTGGTAGGCTTAACTACAGGACTGAATGTATCACCATAATCAACACTCTCTTCCTGATTGAATCCCTAAGCCACGTGACACACTTTGTAGCGCTCAATGGAACTATCTGATTTGCTCTTTTATCTTGCACACCCACTTAAAACCAACAATGTTAGCATTACAAGGAAGCGGAACGAGAGTTCACGTCCCATCACACATACAGACATCATACTCAACTTGCATTACATTTTCCCATACAGGTAAGTTGGAAGCTTGAGAAATGTTTTTGGTTCGGGGATAGTGTCTGGAGTAGGTGGAAGAGGAAGACGAGTGAAAGAGAGAGCTTTAGGTTTGAGGTTGTTGATTTTGGAACGAGTAAGCATGATTGGTTGGGTGTTTACAATTGTACGAGGGATGGGAGGTGGTAGGACAAGACGAAGGTGAAAGCGGATATGCAGTCAGACGGGATGGTGGAGGTGTGACCGGTGGATGACTAGGATCGAACGGAGAACGGGATAGACTCGACACAGACAACAGGGGTGTCTGACTCGATACGAGGGGCAGAAATGATCGACTCGATTCAAGGGGGAGTATCGGGTCAAAGGCAGGGGTAGAGGGAGCAAGTTTGGACAGGGAAATAGGATCATACTTACAGGTCGATGATGGTGTAAAGGGGATATGAGTGACATGATCAGGATATGGAAAGGTGATTTCATCAAAGATAACATGACTGCCAATATAGAAGCGGTTTGTTGAAACATGTAAACAGAGATAACCTTTATGATGAGAATTGTTACCTATAAATACACATGAAGATTGTTAGTACTTAAGTTATTAGATCGATAGGGATGTATAAATGGATAACACAGACACCCAAATATTTTTTAAAATTCATAATCAGGGATTTCATGAAAAAGTGACTCATATGGAGATTTATGATCAAGGATAGGAGACTGAGTAGATTGTGAAGGTAGAAAGTGGTGGAAAACTGTGCTCCTAGAAGGGAGTAGAGGGTCATGTGCGCGACATGAGGGAAATTCCCTTCTCAACAATCGTACGATGGCGACGTTTAGCAGAACCATTTTGAAACTGAGTATGAGGACAAGAGACATGATGAGAAATACCTTGACTCTAAAGATATGATGAAACTGAACAGAATTCACCATCTAGTCAGATTGAAATTGTTTAATTTTGGAACCAAATTGAGTGTCAACCATTTTTTTAAAAAAGTTGAAACTGTTGAAGAACTTGAGATTATTGAGCGAGAAAATATTTTTAAACAAATTTTGTGCAATCATCGACAAAAATCAAGAAATAATGATATCTATTAAATGAAGAAACAAGGGCAGGCCACAAGCATCATAGTAGAGTAGACAAGATTAAAAGGAGCTTTGCTAGGCTCATGAACATTAGTGATAGGTAGGGGTGAGCGTCAGTTCGGTTTAATCGGTTTATTCAGTTTGGATTATTCTATTTTGCCCCTAAAAAGCCCAAAACTGAAACCGGCTCGAATTATCTGAATCGAATTCGGAATTTGGTTCAGTTTGAAACAAAATTCAACCAGAATAACTAAATTGATTGTAATTTTTTTAAATAGTTACTAAAATTGTATA
>JAULKK010005556.1:0-10418 GCA_032355705.1 Rubia peregrina
TCCTTACACTGTCATTGTATCCACAAGCATGCACAACCTTCACATTAGATATTCGAGGGGAAAAACCCATTTATATTCTCCAATCTGCATTGCCAATCATCTATTCTGTACCTTGTTTTCTTTCTAAGGACTAAAAAACTTGAACTCACTTATCAAACCATGGGGGAAAACTCATAAACAATCCCACTCTCAAGCCAAAAATGCGGTTTGCTGAAACCATTTCACCTTGCCAACTTAAGATCACCCAACTCCATTTAACACCAATTAAAATCTAATATGGTATCAGAGGTAGCAAACTCTGTAACAAAAAAACCATCAAACTAACCAACACCAGAACATAGTTATCCATTCAAAGAACCAATTAATGATAAAATAAGCTTACTTAGACTCTCATAGAGATGGAATAGCCAATAACCACAATTTCATAACAATAAGCTTAAGCATCAACATATTCAACCTCAGTTCAATTTCAAATTAATCGCACAGCTCATTTCTAATTACGGATGTACAGGGTGCAATACACACACAAATCAGTAAACAATCAAACACATATGTCCACATATTAAGCTCCACTTCAAGACAATACAATATCCACCGTAAACAAACCATACTTATTCTACTGATCAAAGGAGCACAGAGTAATTGAGTGAAAATCATTTTGAACTCGTTTAACATAAAACATATCTCACACTCATGCACAACTTGAGAACCGTAGCATATAAAATCATCGCACGAATCTGTAAACAAACAAACGCATTTGTTGATATTTTTCATTCAATGCACACAAGCAAACCCTAGGAATCCTTCAGCTAAGGATAACACAGACGTGTCCAAGAATCTATTCAAAAACCAACACAACAATCTTTATATCTTGAACTCGCTGCTAAATATGCACATTATAACTTCACATTCAAGACAATTTTCAACAATCAATTCGAAAGCCAACAGAAAGATCTTTCCTTCTCCAATATACTAATGAAACTTCAAATACAAAAGTTCATAATCTCCCTATTTAGTTAAGTTCAAGATTCTTCGATTCACAAAGAACAAGTACCTACCTAGACCTTCAATTAGACAGGAAGTGATGGTGCATGCCTGAAGCACAGCATCCCTGGAAGAAACCGAGATTTTACTTTTAACCTCGGATTCTTCCAAAAAGGACACCCCATTTTCCTCTTCAACATTATCATCTGCTCAATTATGGGTGATTTTATACTAAAAAATATCTCCTATGGAGAGTACCCAAAAGAACATGATATGCAAAGAACAATCAGATGATTTTTAATTACTCAGGTTTACAGTACAGAGTACTTTACTGAGAGAAATCATAGAAGGATATAGCTAGATCACAAAATTAACCATGCAAAGTGGAGCTAGTATTATGTGTAATACACTGAGAATTAATAAAAATCACAGCAATTAAGACTGAAGTAATAATGAGTCATAAATGTTCCAACAAAGAAACTACACTGCATACAACAATTATAAAACATCAAGTGCTACCGATTCGGGCAGTTGGACTCAACTTTCATACATGCAAAGGTTTGTAAACACTGCCTTTAGTAATTAATATCACTCCGCAATTAAGTAAGGTAAATGAGCTTTCAATTTTCCACTAAATTACTTCGACTAATAAAATTCTAAGACTATCATGACCAGATAGTTGGGGAAAGTAAGCGAAACATCAAACTGTACATGTAAGAAATAGCAGTAAACTCTAGCTTACCGCACAAATGGCAACCTACAGACTGGAAAAGGAGAAATAGCCAAACCTTTATAGCGGAGAAAAGCTGTGTTGATCACCATCTATAGTCAGTCCCTGGATATACCTGAAAATAACACCTTTATTACAATGAGAAAAGAAGAAGTGAAGAGTATATTCAACAGTTTTGGTTTACATACTTTTGGTTAAACCTTAAAAAAAATTGACATTACACAATCAAGCAAGAGATATTTTATCTAACTGTATGTATTTCCTCACACTGATAGTGGTATGGAAAAGAGTTAAAAAAGAAAAACAAACAGTTACCGGTAGTTCTTTCTACACGTTCTTTACTAACAGTTCAATAACTCCAGATTATTTCCCCGAATGGTCTTCAAAATTTTGAGTCTTGCATTAATCCCTTCACTTGATTCTAATATTGGATGATACATTAATCCTCACTTGTATCTAAGATTTGATGATACATCAATCCACATTCGCAAC
The DNA here is from genome assembly GCA_032355705.1 of Rubia peregrina. Taxonomy (NCBI): domain Eukaryota; kingdom Viridiplantae; phylum Streptophyta; class Magnoliopsida; order Gentianales; family Rubiaceae; genus Rubia; species Rubia peregrina. Next base: position 2,207 of record JAULKK010005556.1, read on the forward strand.
AAAAATATTACGAAAGCTAGCACAAGTGATCAACTGAATAGCCAGAATTATTTAATCTAGTTCACCGGCTATAAAGAACAGCTATGCACCCCTTCACGGTTATTATTAAAATCCTGATAAAAAGGGAATGAAAAAGATATATTACCTATAGTCTTTGTTGTTATCGCCCCCATACTACCCAGGCTCCATCTGCAACCTTGTCATGCTACTTCCAGAATATGGATCCTCCAAGTTACCAAGAGTAAAGGGCATTGTTTGGTAGCTTCCACTGCCATTGTTCTGGTACATCCCACTGCCTCTACTGCCACCAGTAGCAAAGTGTGGAATCGCGGTTGACAAGGACTGCAAAGCAGTATCAGATTCCACAGACTTTCTTGAACGGTTGCGGCCCTTATGCATGTATCGCTCACAGTACTTGGAGTCAGGGTAAGCATCTTTGGAGCACCTCCCTTTTCCCCATCTGTCACCTTGCAGCTGCCTGGCCCCGGATCAAAATTCTTTCCGTACGAACAATACACCACTGCATAACAAAAAAAAACCACAAACTCATATTCCCGCTGAACTACAGCAATTAAGCATCTAAAATCAACAACTCTAAATCAAAGTGGCATCCATCTCGCTAAACACGAACACATAGAAAAATTTATAGCATAGCCGCGATTGTCAATAACACATTTCACATGATTAGGATCAAATGCATCCTCGGGCTTCAGGGAAGTCACACTGCAGTGCAAAAAAACTGTATCCGGCGCAGGCTATACTAACCATTGATGTAATACGTCTCACATAATAAGTAGAGCCACAAAAATGGATCTAAATTGTGATTCCATGCGAAATACTAACAAAAATAACGGGAAGTTTGGTATATCATAATCCCACTCAAAATCCTAGGATCAACTTTTACCAATATATCAAAGACAAAGGTTGAATATCTATCTTCTTGACTAATCTAGATTCAATGATGCCCAGTATTAAATTTATTTTATTTTTGAAATCCAAAACCTAACATATGCTCAATAACTCGAACTTTTATACAGGAAACCAAATTATAGAGATCAGGTTATATATAACCTACAAAGCCTTTTCAATTCCATCAATTATCTTAGGATCAATCAAGGGCTCATGTCCTTGAATATTAACAACAATGCCATACTTCTTCCCCACCTTCTCAAGCGCTTCGTTACAGCGCTCGGTACCTAAAATCAAAACATCTATATTGGAAAAATAGCTCAAAAACCTTCAAATCTACAAACCGGAAAATGGAATCAACAGTACCATTTCACAAGATTCTGATGTCATAATCACTTGAGACCGAAAGCAATAAGTAATTTTCTCATCATCCGTTGCCAGAACTATAAAACACAAAACACCAAATCACTAAAAGACTGAATCTTAGAAAGGGCCATACCGGGTGAATCTTGCATATATAGTACAATTTTGGAAAGGGCCATACCTAGGTGATCTAATGATGAAGCCAATTTCGCTCTGTCCCATTTTTATACCTGATGAAGAATTTTGTCTAGCCCTATGTCTCCTTCTCCAGTTCATGCACCCGTCTCTGCTCATTCTTCACCATCCCTCATACTACCCACTCTCATTCTCCAAAATCTTAAGCAACCCTGGCACAATCAACCCGCTCAATTATTACAGCGACACCAAAGGCCCAATTCTATTTGGGTTTTTTGGGGCAATACAGAGCAAAAAATGGAGAGCACTGGAGTGAGGTCCATGTAAGCACATTATAACGACGTCTTTTTGCGCTGCCACCATGAATGCGAGGATGGAGACACTTAGCCGAGGGGGAAAGGCGAAGATGGTGACACGGGAGCAAAGGTCTTCATCCTACTCTATCGGGAACTGTTTGAGTCAGACAGGACGGCTGATGAAGAGTCTCGTACTAAATACAAAAGTCAGAACCCAAATAAGAGAATGTAAAATGACACTCCTAGCCCTGACGACGGTGTGTCAACCAAGGTATTTGAAATATTTCTATTAGTAGTAGCCGGGAGATGAACAATGTGAAAATAGTGACAAACATTTTCATCACTAAGGAGTAACTATGACTTTCAGTTCATCTCTAATGGTTTAATCTATTTTTCAGTTGATTTGTGTTTTTACTGTGATGGTTTACTCTATATCTTTCTTTAAAAAGACTATTCCTTTAAATTCTTTAAGACCAGTAATTTTATAACCTTTTTAATCTTTTACTATGTTCAAACTTATTACTCCACCCCGTCTCACGCTCTATTTGCACTCCCAGCTAAATTTTCACTTTTCACTTTTTCCCCCTTTTTTGGTAAGTTTTTATTTTTTAAATTTGGCTAGCCCAATAGTTTCATATTTAATTACTCTAACCTAAATCAAACTACAAACTTAAGTAACACTAACCCAAATTGAATAACCTAATTATTCCCCCAACATTAATCATCTCACCAGCCAGATTTTTTTACTTAAAAGCATTCCTCTCCTCTGGTCTTATCTCTTTACTCAACTTTTCATAACGTCCTAATTCTTTTCCTCGAGATTCTTCACGCATTTACTCTTCCGCACCCATGAACTTTTTTATCTTCCCCCTAGTTGGCTTGAAATATCTATGTGTGTGACATCTTTAGAAATACGAAAAATTGGACGATAATTGAATTGTCAAATTAAGGATAAAACATGATAATGAAAACATAGTTTGTTGATTTTAAGGTAATTCGCTTGTATTTGTTGAACACGCTCGGCAAAGAATAGCATAACGTTGTACCTGCATTCCTAATTGTTTGCTTCATTCTTGTAATAAGTAAATGACATGTAATTAGTTAAAAATAACAAAATTCAAATTAATATCATTGGAACAAAATCCCAACTTGATTTCGACAATGTCCAAATCCGTATTACTTGAATCGATTGAATCATTGATGGAGGCCGCCAATATATTTACAAATGTCTTCGATGTTAGGAAGTGCACCAGTCCATCCAAAACACACGTTTCTTCTCTGGAACAATAAGAATCAATCTCCAATGATCACTACAATATATATTCATACAAAAATGAAGCAAAGATATAAGTGTTGTAACTAAACTTTGTATCTAACCATCACCGCTCAATATATGGTGCAATGAATATTTTCTTCTCCGTCCATCCAAGACATTTGCGGATGTAGCCAATCCTTTATTGGAATGTGAAACCAATTTATTGAGTAAGCAATTGGCACAAATATCCTACCCAACTCTTGCCTTTTTGCCTTGCTAAGTAATACATGCACCTTCCAAGCAAAAGTGAAAACAATAAATGTATAAAAGAGCCGTATGTAGAAAATTTATAATTTAAATGGTTAAAATATGTTCACACAATAAGGTCTTCAAAGTCTGTCCATGATGCAATGATGTCCCGCTTTTGACCAAAAACACACTCATCCTAAAAATAAGTATGTTGAGTTTTGAGGTTGGACGGTAATGATGTCGTAGAAGATCCTAACGAATTGTGTTGAATCCTTAATAACTTGTGCCCTAGTGACAGGAGGTCTAATATTCTTAGTTGTTTGAACAATCGGTTTTGGTGTGGTTATGGGTGTCTCCATCAAATGACGATACGCTAGAGGGTCCGCATAAATCAATTGACGCAGCCATAGGAGAAACATTCCTTGGGTGGGACCCACTTTCTTGCATTTCCCATTCGGAATTGGCAAGGAGGTCATTGTGCACCATGGGATTTTACAATGAAACTCGTGAAATACCTTCGGTAAATGGCACAGAGTGATGATGTCACATTTTCGTGTGCAAAATTCCATCAGCCATGTGAAGTGACCTACCTTCGACACCTTGATCAATATAAAGTTCACAGAATTTTGATACCTATATTTTTTATTAAAAAACCTTTGGTAAATTTTATGTGAATGAAATTGACACTAATCAAGTAAATTAAAAATATTTACCATTTTTAGTGTTGGCATGACTGCTTTGTCGAGGCTATTGACATCCTCTATTGTAGCTAGTAGTTTTGGTTTGTGGTTAACCTCAACATCCCCTTGAGAGTGACGTGAACCTCTTGACGGAAGAGTCCAATTCAGCGTCAAATTATCCAAATTGTCCGAGACAGGAAGACCAGCGTGTTGGATTAGCTTCCGATCCAAATTATCTTATTGCTCTATCCAATTGTCTCTAATAAGGGCTTCCTTTTGCAAGATGTGCACCCTCGTCATTTTGGCCCTACGGTAAAATCTAACAATCCTGAACGCATCTTTTTAGGATACAAAGACACCGACACCTCTCACACATCTGGGGTGATCTAATTTGTCGTTGCTTTGGTAAGGATGACTTTTTTACCCGTCGAAATGAAATGGCCTTCCAATGGATCTTGTTTTAACTTTGCCTACAATGATGTGCGTAATTGAATAATTGTAATATGAAATCGTATCATCATTTAAAGCATGGGAAATGATATAATGATTTTGGGCTTACCACTCATTCTGCAAGTTGTTTATCAGTAGGCTTATCAAATCCACCATCCTTGTTTTGTCGACTGTTCATGAATAGATCACATCTCTCAATGTCTTCCACATCCATTCGGGAAACCAATGACCTTGCTTCATCCTCGGTCATTCCCCCCTCAAATGCAAGTTGAACATCCTTCTCAAAATGCTCATTTAGTAATTGAAGGGCTGCCAAACCATAACCCCACGAATCTTTCATTGTGGATATTCATTTAGCTTAGCAACACGCCTTTTGTCCATCCTCGTCCATTACAATCGGACATGTTAGAAATGTTTACATTAAAGACATCGTTATATATACACGCACAAAAATTTGGGCCCATAAGAATCTAAGACTAACGTTTCGTTCGTTGTCCATGGCCCTTCTTTTGTGTATCTCCCAACTTTCTAGTTGAATGTGTGTATAAGGTTACCACGGGCGTTCTCCTTTCATATTATAGAAGATGAAATCCCTAGGTAAGGTGTATGCGCTCTCTCCAACTCTTTAACAACATTCTCATTTTCGTGTTCTTCAAATCCTCTATGTCGGGAGCATTTATCTCAAACGGTTTCTAATAGTAATTCATCGGGATTATTAAGAAATATTCAATACATAATAATATGATACAAGTGAGGGAATTGTGTGTTGAGTATATAAAATTCACAATCGACACCTTTCACTCCATCCATAGTATGTCTTTATATTCTTTTGGTACCTCGTGCTAATTATCGTATTTTATGTCTACTTGTTCGACCTACCTTCCCAACCCAACTAGACCATTTAGCACGTTCCTCCAACAAACATTTTCTTAATTTGTTAAAAACCAACAAAGTCATTTCTTTCCTAGTTATTCTTCGTTCTAAGGTCCTACAATGAGTTTTTTTTTCAATTGCTACCTCTACCGACTCCTCATCATCGTCATTATTATTTGCATCTTCTTTCGTATTGGCATGTACTTTGTTTTGCAATGGTGGAAATTATTCACAAATCCTTTTAAGAGAAATTTTACAACGTAACACAACATGTATTAATCATTTAGGAATGTAATTGTAAATTACAAAAATAGTTCAACTAATCATTAGTTTATTTCTAACTCTAGCACAAAAAAATGTCACCATTACACATGCAAAATATGAGAAGAAAAATAAAAATGACACAAAAGAGGCTTGAAGAATAGAAATTTAATCAACACTTTGAAAATAGAATACATGCTCCACATTAGTGAAGAAATCCCTTGGTTTTTACCTTCAAATTTATGTCCTCCCAAGGAAACACTTCTAACACAAACCCTAACCCCTAAATCCTCCTATTTGTAATAGAAGTTGTGAGCATGAGGGTTATTCTATGTAGGAACTAGGGTTTTGCTAAATGTGGATAACATATTTTTTTTAAATTGGGTTTTTGATAAGGATTGAATGGTGTAGGGGGAGGAATGGGTTTTGGGTGGGAAAGAAGAGGGAACTTGCGGATAAAAATGGCGTTAAAGTGTATTTGAAACACACTCTATTGCCCTATTTTTCCATTGGCCCATCATATAAGTTCCGAGCTCGGAACCTTGGATACGAAGAGCTTACGAACTCGAAACGTCATCTATAATTCTACGTAGTCCTCTCAATGAGTTTCGGACTCGGAAGAAATGTTCGATACAAAAAAATGGGATCCATAATTTAAACAAAACCCCAAAATGAGAAACCCTAAGGAGACCCAAATTCTCAATTCCATATGAAGTTCCCATCGATTTATTGGCAATGGTAAGGATCCGTGGTACTAGGTCCGGGGGTACTACCTCTAGTAGAAGCCATGAACCATACGTTGATTAGAATTCTAGTCCACGGTTTCTTCAATGGTGAAGCAGAGAAAAGGTATGTTGATTTTCCTTAACGCAAATGTATTAATCCGAAAGTCATTCTTGCTTCAAGCATATGGCCTTCAATATTGGGCTACTTATTAGATTATTTTAAGAATTCCTAATTTGATAAATTGGACAAACTCATACACTATGATGAAGTGTTGCAATTTTATACAAATTTAGACAAGAGTAGAAACAATCATGACCTAATGAAGGTTAACGGATTTTTGATATCTGTCACTAAGTTCACCATTAATGAGGTTTTAGGATGCTCTTAGACAAACCCCACTTCTTGATTACCTGAAGATGTCCACGAGCCCTTGGAAATATTTCATCAACAAAATAGACCAAGTATTACTGAATATACCCCCATCTGCCCTATGACAATTGCTAGGAAATACTTTTATAGGGAAGGTTCGACCCCGAGTCAGGTTCAAAAATAGTATGTAGTGGTAGAGCATAGGTTGGTTTATGAGCAGACATCTCGAAATGTGTTACCTTTACCTTCGCGGGGGGGGGGATTCTTGCGAGCCAATAATTGGGAATTTGATGATATTCTATTATGTTATGGATGAGATTAAGATTAACTCGGGGTACACTATAGTGAACTATTTGCTTAAGGCTTTGACTGGGAAGAAGAAAGATCTTCCATACGTAGAGCTGATCACAAGTATAATCAAGAAATGGGGAGTTACCCCCGTGGACAAACCGTTGCACCTAGAGTACTATGATGTTAGTTGGTTTGAGCACAAACACTTGTGCTTGGCTTTCGATCGCAAGTTGAATATTGTGCCATGCCAAGTTTTCCGCAAAGGCTACAAAGAGAGGAAGGCAATCACTAATGCAAAGGGCCGAGGCATCGTCATCCCGTAAGTTGATTGAAACGTCCCTTACATGATATCTATACACAATTATTAATTCATACTCACATTGCAACATTTAATCATTGTTGTCTTGTTTATTTCTTAGGCCGCGGGAAATCTTTAAAGACCACAATTAGTAGGCATATGGTGTCCTTACAAGCGGGCATTAGTGCCGCTAATACGGAGGTCGCAGCGGCGGAAGCTCACCACACTAAGTTCATTTCTTCTTCAAGCATCCACATTTACCCTTTAGATGAGTCCAACGTGCCTAATTTCAAGCCAGTGTACTCCAATAAGGATAAGGATTTTGAAGATGGAGATGATGAATATGGAAATGATGATAAGGATGGGGGTGGAAATAACAATGATGAGACTGATCCCGAGGTTGAAAAATGTTTTTTTGATAGGAATGATGAGTAGTGTGATTGTATGCCTTTGGCTTGGTTGGATATCATGAAAATTTTATTTTATTATAGTTTTAACATGAATTTTCACTTTGGTTTTAAGAGAATCAGAATGAATTTGAATGTTAGTGTATTTTGTGTCACAAGCATACTGTTGCAAAATTTATTAGGCATGGATAAATGGTAGTGTTCCTTGAAAAAATTTGCTTAAAATTCTACTAGTTTTGGTTTACATACCATTTGTCCGATTGAGTTACGAGTCCAGAATTCTCTCCGAGCTGTGTAAATATAGATCCAAAAATGTTCCAAAATTGGAACATTGTCTGAGATTATTATTGAAGGACAGATATTCACAGTTCTGAGCTTGGAACCCAGCTTCCGAGCTCGGGCGACAATTTCGTTCTGTCTCTGAACAAAAAACTGCTCTCCTAAGGCCTACATGGTCGAAATTAATCAGTCCAAAAACAAAAATAAATATTTTACAATGATCACACTTACTCATTAAAAAACCCAATGGGAAAAGGAGTAAAGTGTTCTTCATAATGTTTTCAATTAATCGAAAACCTTGAATAAGTAATCCAAGAACTTGCCGACTTTTTCTTAAGTTCTTCATCATGAAGGCGATCAATCAAACCATT
>JAULKK010005567.1:0-10418 GCA_032355705.1 Rubia peregrina
GTAAATAGAGATAAATTAGAAACATTGAAGGTAGTACTAACACTATAATCGCCTGGCAGATCAATCTTGTAAGCATTATCATTCACACTCGTTAGCACTTTAAAAGAACCATCACCACGCAGACCTAATTTAGATTTCCGATCATTTGAAAATCTCTCCTTCAGCATATGCAACCAAACCCACTCACACTCCTTGAATTGTACAAATCAGCAGTCATGGTTGGCTCTGTCAGCATTCTGAGTATTTTTCTTTCAATCCTCAATCGCACCTTCTCCTGCAGTCGCTTCACAAAATCAGTCTTCTTTTCTCCATCCAAAATTCACACCTGTTAAAAATTCAAAGGAAATGAATCAAGAGGTGTATTTGGTGAAAATCCATAAACAATCTCAAATGGAGGTAAAAAATAATAGAATGAATAGTGCAATTACAAGCAAACTCTGCAATCGGAATGCACGCTTCCCAATTTTTTTAATTTGTCTGAACTAGGGCACGTAGAAGAGCCCCTAATGTGCGATTGGTAACCTCTATTTTCCATTAGTTTACAGATGACTTGTCGTAGAAAACAGCAATTTCATCCCTAACTTGCACCACAAGGTATTCCGAAAGCAGGATAAAATTTGACTTCCCTGTCTGATACTATAAACGTAGGAATCCCATGTAATCGGACCATTTCTTTTACAGAATGTGCCATTTTTCTTGTGTCATCTGTCTTCCTACAAGGAATTAAATGTTCCATCTTTGAAAATTGATCAACAACCACAAAGATAGAATCATTACCTAATTGGGATTGTTGTAATACGAGAAAAAAATTCGTAGAAATATCAACCCAAGGATGTGTAGGAACAGGTAAATGAGTATATAAACCGTGAGGCTTAATCTTTGGCTTTTCCTTCAAGCAATCAAGACAATTCCTACAAATCCTATCAACAGACATTTCCATTTACGACTAGAAAACATGTTCTCGCAACAAATTTTAAGTGTTTAATATACCAAAATGTCCCATTAAACCACCTGAATGAGCTTCTCTAACAAGTAATTCACACATAGAACACTGAGGAACACATAATTTATTGTCATGAAATAAAAACCTATCACGCCAAAAAAATGACTCATACTCCCCATGTTCACAAGCAGCATAAACAGATGAAAAATCATAATCAGTAGCTATAATTCTAACACACACAAAATACCCTTGAAGGACACATTCCAATCGTGTAAGTAAAACATGTCTACAACTCAAAACATCAGCAACAACATTCTCTTTCCCCTTTTTTTATCGCAAGACATAAGGAAAAGATTCAATAAAACTAGACCATTTAGCATGACGCTTATTCAACTTCATCTGACTCTTTAAATATTTTAATGACTCATGATTACTATGAATAAAGAATTCTTTGAGCAATAAATAATATTTCCAAGTGTCTAATGCATGCACAATTATATAAAATTATTTATCATACACAGGATTTTTCAGAGCACCTCCCTATAGCTTTTCACAAAAGTAAGCTATAGGTCGATTCTCTAGCATCAAAGAAGCACCAATACCAACACCAAAAGCATCACAATGAATCTCAAAAGTACCTTAAAATCACGTAAAGAAAGCACGGGAGAATTAGATAATCATTATCTTAATTCATTAAATGCATTCTCTTGATCATCACCCCAAAAATATTTCACATCGTTTTTAACTAGTTCATTTAAAGGTTCAGCGATAGATGAAAAATCACACACAACCCTTCTATAAAAAGTAGCTAAATCATGAATATAATGTACCTAATTGGCATTGGTAGGTCTCAGCTAGGTCTTAATGGCCTTAATCTTGGTTTCATCGACTTTTATACCCTCCTTAGAGACCACAAAACTGAGAAACACCACCTCGGAAGTGCAAAAAGTGCACTTTTTTATGTTCGCATACAAACAAGACTCACAGAGTGAAACAAGAACCATTTTAACATGCTCAATATGTTCATCAGTCTATTCAGAATAGATCGAGATATCATCAAAGTAAACCACAATAAAATGACCAATGAACTTTCTTAAGACATGATTCATCAACAACATGAAAGTACTAGGTGCATTGGTTAAACCGAAAGGCATAACAATTCATTCATATAACACAAACTTAGTTTTAAATGTAGTTTTCAGTCAAATTTTTTTAACATGCTCAAAATCCAAATATTCCAAATATTTTTCCCATTGGGACACGAATATGACAAAGGCAACAAGAAAACACAGTAAATGTTCAAGAAAATTAGCTCCCCCTGAAACCAAAATCTGGTCTATGTTGGAACATAGCCAGAGTAGACTCATCAATCATGTTCAGGGGCATCAATTTGTGCTTCTAACTGGGTCTTTTCCATTTCAATCGTGACATTCTCTACCTCTAAAGCAGCAATATGAATGGTCAGAGCTCCCAACCTCACATTTATGGCCACAAGCTTGGCCTTCTTATCATCAACAAAAGAAGTAGATGACTTCGGATTCCATGGAAGGTCATGTGTCTGTTTTTATCCAAATGTCTTCTTATTAGGCCATAAATACTCAGTTCCCACGATCTCATTTTCAGACTTTGTTTTCACTCTTTCACTCCTAACCAAGGTAGAAATAAGGAAAGGATATACCAGTGCATGCTTAGTCTTGGAGAAATGATATGTCTCACAATGCTCTGCTGATAAATAATCCTAGGTTGACTAGCGTTTGTGCTCCAACACGGTACAACAACTTAGCCATTTCTTTGGTGAGAGCATTGATGTTGGTTGAAGGCATTCAGCAGTTTACTACTATTCGATAGAAACCAAAGAACCTGGAGGACAGGCAGGAGGATTGAGAGTAACCAGTGGAAGGTCACTCACTCTTATATCCACCATAAATCTAAGATAGGATATGATCATTTCTGACCCCTAACTCCTTAGAAAATACCCAAGAGAAATTAACTACCTTACCCCTCACAAAGACCCTATCAGACTAAGGGGAATCCTCCTCCAAATTTCCAGCCATCATATTTGAGTACACCTCACAGACCAATTGCTTACTGTAATCCTGATATAGTGTGGTTGCTGTCTTCAGTCCTAGAAATTTCAAGAAATCCAAAAATCCCCTCTCTATGTATGCAACTAAGTCTACTGGTCTTTCAAGGCCAATTTTCCTCTGAGAAAATACCTTCCAAATTTCCTCACACTCATCATCATAAAAAATTTAAGAAAGAGCATCACTTACTGGAGATGGAGTTAGTGTAGGCTTCTTTTTTTAAGCTGGAGCAAGAGTATTCTTCTTTCTTTTCTAGGACAGCTGAGAGGAATCAGGTGCAGGCTCCTTCCTATTTACCTTCCCCAATCTGGTTTGAATAAATTTATCAAGAACCTCGTCACTGGAATAGGTCAGATCATCCTCTTGTGTCCAAACATTCTCAGCCTGTTCCGTCTCAGCTACTACATCCAGCGTTCCAACATCCTCAAGCATTGGGTCATCTCCTCCTGTCTCTCCAATCTCTAATTTTTCTATATGATCATAGGTGTTGCCTCTATTATCATCAACCTGGAAATCTTGACCACCCATATCAGTATCTGTGAACCCTAGTTCAGACTCATCAACATCCATAGCTTCAGCAGAACCTCCCCCTGCTTCATGTGTTGGAACATACCCAACACTCTTCTCATCATCACTATTAGGTATCTCAATTATAAAGGATGTTTTCAACATAGTATTACTCAGCTCTATAATCATATGACTTTGGTGCAAGCACACTTGCATGTCCATTCAACTTCTTCTCTTTAGGTTTATCTTCTGCGAGGGTTTCTATTTCTTCAATTTGGACATTACAGAGGTTAGAGGCAGTAGAGTAGATTGAAGAAGAAACAAATCTTCTTCGTCAATCTTATTAAAACATCCCTTAACTAGTCTGGGGTTGCATTTCTCAATCTTCTTAATGTCATCAAACTCCTCAGTTACTAGTTCATCAATGTCCACCTCAAATAACTTTCCCTTAAGGTTTCTTACCCTAGTCAAATCTACAACCATATTTTATTTAGCCTATACCAGCATAAACATTCCAACACAGACTTGAACTCCATACCATTTAGCCTAATCAAGGGAGCACTAGAAGGATCGGGTCTGTAAGGGATAATCATAAGTGGACGGCTTGACCTCTGAGCTTTCCCTTTGAATGGCATAATAGCTTGGCATGAATTTTCTTGAGTTCCTTGTTCGGCCATTGGAGTTTCTGACCTTGAGAGATTTTGAGGTAAGGAATTTTTTAGAGTGAAGAGAGTTTGTATTTCAACACACCTCAAATTCTTGATAAAATTGTGAGCACAAAGAATCCCAACAGTTTTAGCTATAATTTCTCAACCAAGGCTTCCGAAATTTCAAAAATGGCAAGAAACTAGGGAGTATAGTAGTGAAAGAGAGGGAAGGTGGAGAGATGGGAAACTAGGGAGTATTTTTTTCCTTTTTCACCTCTATAACTGCACCATCCTTTTATTTTCCCAAGTAAAAAATCATCATTACATTTTTCCACTTGTCAACTCATGTCATAACTTGAACTTGCAACATACTTCTTCTCCTCTTTTTTTGTTCTTGTTTTCTTGTTTCTATTTTTTTTTGTATTTTCTGAATTTATATACAAATATAAAGTACCTAAAAAACTATATAAAAGCTTAATGGAAAAAAAATACCCCGGAGTTCAAAAGTTGCAGTGTCCAAAGATTTAGTAAAAATATCTGCATACTGCTCAGATGTTGGAACATAGGAAACCGCCACTTCCTTTCAACCAGACACGATTAAAACGATGTCTTATATTAATGTGCTTTGTTCGAGGATGCTGAACTGGATTTTTGGTACATCAGTTGCACTTTTGTTGTCACATAACACTTCTAGAGGTCCTTCATTAATTTCATAGTCACTCGGCATTTGTTTCATCCATAATAGTTGAGCACAACAACTTCCAGCAGCAAGATACTCAGTTTCAGCAGTTGATAGGGAGATCAAATTTTGTTTATTACTACACCAAGATACCATATTTGTACCAATAAAGAAACATCCAACAGTGGCACTTTTACGATCATTAGTATTACAAGCCCGATCAAAATCACTATAACCTACCAGATGAGAGTCTTGATTTTTAGAATATCAAATTCTATACTCAGAAGTCCCACTAACACATCAAATTATCCTTTTGGCCGCAGTCAAGTGAAATTCATTCGGATCAGCCTGAAATCTCACACATACTCCTACACTGAAATATATATATATATATCTGGTCGAATTACTGTAAGATACAACAGACTCTCAATCATACCCCTGTACATTTTTTGGTCAACTCCAGCCTCTTTCTCATCCTTCACCAATTTGTCAGTCGCCCTCATTGGTGTTCGTACAACTCGAGAATTACTTAGTCCAAACATCTTCACCATATTCAATGCATACTTACTTTGATTTTATAACATAACATTGTTTTCTCGTTTCACATGAAGTCCTGGAAAATAGGTGAGTCTTCCAACCATATTCATCTCAAATTTAGCCTGTATCAAAGTTACAAAATCTTGTACAATGGATGGTGAAATAGAGCCAAATACAATATCATCAACATGGATTTGAGAAATCAAAATATTTGATATTTGTTAAGAACAAACAAGGTGCGATCTACTCTCACTCGACAATGACCTTTTTTAATAAGAACTGTAGTAAGTCACTCATACCACACCCTTGGTGCTTGATTTAATCCATACAAAGCCTTCTAAAATCAATACACATGATGTGGAAAGTGAGGATCCTCAAATCCCTGAGGTTGTTCCACATACGTTTCTTCTTTAACCAAGCATTCAGGATAGCACTTTTGACATCTATCTGGTACAACGCAAAATTCATAGTGCAAGCAATAGCAAGTAAAATCTGAATATATTTTAACATTGCAACGGGTGCTAATGTCTCATCAAAATCAGCTCCTTCAACCTGAGTGTATCTCTGAGCAACCGATCTAGCTTTATTATGTGTAATATGACCATCAACACCATCCTTGTTCTTGAAGATCCACATTGTGCAAATAAAATTTACACCTTTAGGACCAGGATTGAGATACCATACATTATTGCGTTCAAATTTCCCAAGTTCTTCTTGCATTGCCGCAATCCAGTATTCATCAAGTAGAGCTTCCTTGTAATTTTTTGGCAATGAGAGAGATGAAACATTGTAGTCCTGCAAGCTCTCTGTAGTTTACCCAAGGGGTTGTGCGAGTTCTCCTGATGCTAGGTTCATGCTGAACCTGTGTTGGAACATGAGATGTTGACGCGGAAGCAGATATTCCAACATATTGTACTTCTTCAAGTTCAACAAGACTATCTGAATGATTGGATGTTCCAACATAGTTTGACTGGTCAAGCAGACTATTCTTTGTTGGAACATTGTCTAAACCTAGTTCATCCTTCCTTCTCCCGATCCTTGTTTATCATTATAATCATCTACGATAACATTTATGGATTCTATAAGAGCATTTTTTATGGAGCTTATAAACTCTATAAGTGCGACTGTTCACAGAATATCCAAGAAAAATTCCAACATCACTACGTCTATCAAACTTGGTCAATTGCTCTCTATCTCTGAGAATATAACACTTGCTTCCAAATACATGAATATACGAGACATTTGGCTTTCTGTCCTTCCAGATTTCATAAGATGTCTTTCTTGTGAATGGACGGAGATAAACTCGATTTATAGTATAGCAAGCTATATTGATGGCTTTTGTCCACCATTTCTTATGAATTCTTTTTTTAGCAATCATGAATCAAGCCATATCTTGTAGAGTTATGTTATTCCTTTCAACAATGTCATTCTTCTGAGGAGTGGTTGGTGGAGAGAATTCGTGTTGAATACCAAGTTCATTACAGAAGCCACTATATTGGGAGTTCTCAAATTTCCTGCCATGATCACTATGAATTATGATAATCTTTCCAACTTGACTTCCTTTCCCCGTCTGTATTTGATCACCAAATTTCTGACAACTTCCACATAATTATATTTTTCTTTAAGAAACGCCAACCTAGTGAATATGGAGAAATTGCCAACACATACAAATATATACTTCTTGCCACTCACATTATGTGTGTTGACTAGACTCATCAAATCCATGTGTAATAATTCAAGTGTTCTGGAGGTGGTGGTGCACTGAACTGATGAGTGATGAGATCAAATTTGTTTACCTTGTTGGCATGGTCCACATATAATTTCCTTTTTGCCACTGAGTGTAGGCATATCTCATACAACCTTAAGTTGGAAATTTTCACAAGGGTTTTGTACTTGATATGACCAAGCTTCATATAACACATAGTTTCTTCATCTTGTTTCGAACTTAGACACTTCACTTCTTGTTCCAACAAGTAACTATTGTCTGAAGATTGGATCCTAGAGAGTACTTTATTGTCACCATGTTTAACTATGCATTTGTCTTTATGAAACTCCACAGTTATATTTTCATCACACAACTGACTGGTACTCAACATATTAGCCTTTAAAACTTAAATAAGAAGAACACTTGCAAAGATAGGAAACCCTTCAATCTGCAGTTCACCCTTTCCAACTACTCGACTCTTCTTTTCATCACCAAAAGTAACAAATCCTCCATCGTATGGTTTGATTTTGTTAAATACTCTGAGGTTCCATTCATATGTCGAAAACAACCACTATCAAAGTACCACAAATCTCTAGAGTGTGCAATGAGTGAAGTATAAGCAACAAGACAAGTGTTATTATATTTAGGAACCTATACCTTTATGACTATCTTTGATCACTGGAAATCATCTATGTTGGACATGCAGAAAATTGTCGTCCATTCATGATATCTCTAAGTAATTTAAAACAGCGATCTTCTATATGGCCTTGAGAGGAGTAGTAACTGCAAATGAAAGGTGTGTGTTGCCTTGTTTTGATCACCTTTATCTTCATGTCTTGTACCTCTGATTTGAAATCTATCGTACCGATAGATGGTTTGTCATAGCCTATACCATGTCGATTTCCGAAGTTCTGCCCCATTGTGAGTATATCATCTAATTTAGCATTTTCACTGTTCAACTTGTTAATTGTTGCCTTATGCATTGCAGCTCTCTTGGTTTTTGAACTCAAATTTAGTTTCAACCGATCAATCTCTCATTTGAGTTCTATGACCAAAACCAACAACTCCATCTCTTTCTTGGCAAGTTAATTTTTCTATGTTTTCAAAACTTTATTTAAGTCAACAACCTTCAACCACATCTCGTACATGTTTTCCTATGCATTGTAAATATCCTCATCACTAACAACCCATCCTTTGTCATCACTAGAAGAGTAGTCTGAACCTGAATTTTCTATGTTGGAGCATACCATCTTGCATGTTTGTGCTTTTGTGGAACATATATCGTCCATTTCTAAAACATTATAAATGTTGCTCCAAATGCTACATAATTTCTGGTAAGTTCCTTTTCATCTTTCTCCTCTTCTTCATCTTCACTCCACGAGGTTACATATGACTTGCCTAGTTTCTTTCGAATATTAGCACATGCAGCCTGTATGTGTCCATATTCTTCATATTCTCTACATTGAATCCTTCATGGATATTTTATTTCACCACTTTGATTTCTTGAGAATTGTTGATTGGGTTGTACCATTCGTGTTCCACGATTATTACCAAGGTCTTGAGCCTAAGTTCTATTACAACTGAATCTTGAGATTTTTTATTCACCACTTCCTTCAGCATTCTTGAGAAATTCTTAGTGATAAATGCAAGTTCTTCAATACCATTATCACTATCAATTTCATGAGTGATCCTTGACGATGAAGTTTTGAAAGCCACCCCCTTTTGGACTTTCTCTGTGGGATGTTCCAACTTCATCTCATAGGTTTGCAATGATCCTATTAGTTCATCTAAAGCCATGGTGGCCACATCTCTTGCTTATTCTATTGCCGCAACTTTCATAGCAAATCTTTAGGAAGTGATCTCAAAGTTTTTTTACCAGTTTGGACTCCTTGTATGTTTTTCCAAGTTGATATGCCATATTCTTAATATCTCTTAGTTTCCCATTAAACACAACAATAGTATTATCCTCCTTCATTCTTAACTCTTCAAACTTTGTGGTCAACACTTGTAGTTTAGATTCACGCACTCGACTTGTTCCTTCATGTACAGTCTGTAAGGTATATCATGCTTTCTTTGCCTAATGATATGTAGAGATGAGTTTAAACTAATTTTCATCCACTGATGTGAAGATGACATTTAATGCTCTCGAGTTTGCCACTGAAGCTTTCAGTTCATCAAAAGACCATGGTGACTTAGATTTGAGCTTTGTTTTCTTCGAACCAGATTCACTTTCTTTTGAACTATATTCTCCTTCCACAATGCTTTAAGTTAGTGGATTCCAATTCTGTTTCAACACAGTGTCAAGCCAATTCATCTAGTGAATTTATGAAAACTCCTATTCGTTCCTTCCAATAGTTGTAGTTTGTTCATTCCAGCAATGGTGGCCGAGACATAGAAGCTCTTTCTTTGGTCGCCATTGGTAAAAACAAATCACACTTTCCTTGACATGACTAAGGTAAGAATATGTGACTTAGCTCAGATAC
The DNA here is from genome assembly GCA_032355705.1 of Rubia peregrina. Taxonomy (NCBI): domain Eukaryota; kingdom Viridiplantae; phylum Streptophyta; class Magnoliopsida; order Gentianales; family Rubiaceae; genus Rubia; species Rubia peregrina. The sequence continues at coordinate 9,586 of JAULKK010005567.1, forward strand.
CAATTGAAATTTGGTTTTACCTAATTAACTCAATAATTACTATCGTTTTCTAACATAACCTATCTAACCAAGTTTGCAATAAATTAAAGCATGAACACACAAGACTTGGTTACGCAGTTCGGTGAAATTCACCTACATTTGCAAGGCCTAGCCCGTTTCAGATGAAATCCATTAATCATAAAGATAAAATACAAAGTACACCATACAATTATACTTATCTTATCTAATTATAGCACGTAAATTTTGCAAGCTCCCCTTGCTACCAGTCCACCTTGATCAGACTCCCTCTGACCTCAAAATTTGTAGACGTTGTATGTCCTCCTCCCAAGGATTTAAGGTAGACGATTCTGAACTAATCAACAGGTCACAGTATGTTGGAACATATGTATCCTAGCTCTCGCAGTACCCTCGGTGAGATTAAAAACCTGAATGCAAATTTTCGCTATTAAGTTCGTAAGTAGCACAACCGTGATGTCCTCAATTTATAGTCCATAAGCATATCGAAAATCTCCACCTATGTATCCAAAATATTGTGATTCCACATCTGCTTTTGAACTATATCACAATCTCTTAAATAAAAAGGGATTTTCCTTATCTCAACACATCCAATTATATTCCATAAATCCAACTTCTTAAGATTAGAGATTTTCCATAAATCTAGTTTGTTTCAATCACACGTCTAAATCAGTGCGAAATCTTCAATCTTTCGTAAATCAGTATCCTCGCAATATTTTGTAATCTATTAAATCCATATAGGCTCCAGCTTTTCGTGTGTTTTAACATGAAAAGTTTTTTTCAAATTAATTCAAAAATACCAATTAAAAAATAAATGC
>JAULKK010005577.1:0-10417 GCA_032355705.1 Rubia peregrina
ATATCTATTCAAATATGTGGTCAAAGTTAGACACTGAATAGTGACATAAAGTGAAGTGGACAATTTAACATGGGACGGAGGGAGTACTCCAGTTCGGCCTATGAAGTTACAAACTCTTCTTTAAATCAGTTTTTTTTAAAAATCATTCAAGTTGTCGAGAAAAACGACCAAACAATAATTATAATAAGTGAAATTGACATTCAATTTTACTAGTCTCAAGTAATAGTTAAAAATTGTAAGGACATCTACATTACTTGTCAACTAGATTGATAGTTTGTATTATTACATTTTAGAGATCTAATAAAATCTGTAATATATTGTTATCACAATATTTACTTGCTTTTGGTGAAAATAACCATTTGACAGAGAGGAATGTGTCACTCATTATTATCACTACGTTAAACATGGATATTCTACAACTGCAATGTCACTTGATCCAAAACACGATATAACTACGTTAAACATGGATATTCTACAATTGCAATATCACTTGATCCAAAACACGATATATATATATATATAATGTCCAAACTCTAAACACTTTGAAAAACACAAATCGATGCATCCAAATAAATGAAAGCCTTATATCACAAATAAAACTGCGAGCACATGATATGTACAATTAGATCGAGAACAATACATAGATACAAACAATTAAATCGACTGATTATCATGAACACAACAATCTAATTGATCAAATTGAAAAACAGGACAAATGTACATAAACTCCAGAAGTATTCAAAAGCATAAATATTCAAAGAGGATCAATCAAAATATAAACTCTTGTTTTCCCCATTTTTTGGAAAATGAGAAAAAAAATTGAAGAAAAAGGGAAGGGACGGTGCGGCACTAGGATAATGCGAAAATATGAATTGATAATCTTGTTAATTTACTGCATGCACTGATAAAAAAATACTATTTGTTAGCAGTACTATTGTTTTTGTTTTTGCTTTGCCTTGAACGATTTTATCTATGAATTTTTATTTTCAAAAGAGTTGAAATGGATTGCTCCAATTTGCTTCTAAGGCAATTCTCATCAACAAGCATAATTATCATATCTTGAAAAGAGAATTTTTTTAAAAAAAAAAGTCAAATTACTTCGAGTCTCTTCACACTTTATTATATTTTGACCCTTGTAATCATGATTCACTTTAGTTGTACAATTACCTGATCATTTACTCCTCGAACTTATGGTTTAAGTTGACAGTCTCCTTTCAAGTTATTGTTACAATTGCAAATTGCACCGTGTTTATAAAACTTCAAAGTTGGAATTAATTGTAAATTGCACTATGTGTATGAAACATCAAAGTTGGAATCGTTTAATCATCGTATTTAAAAGAGCAAATGGTTAAATGGTTTTGGTGATCCCTGAACTATTACGAGCGTCCATCTTCGACTCTCTATATTTTTTTGAACACTTTTTTCTCCTTCAATGAGCAACGATGATGGTTTTTTAGATAATTAAATGGCCAAAATTGTTCGCAAAATGGTCATGACTCAACAATTCTGCAAGTTGAGGGGCCAATAATGTTAAAAAAAACTGGAGGGTCAAAGGGGGATGATCATGATAGTTAAGGGGTTATCGAAATTATTTGCTCTATTTAAAATTACACTTGTCGTTAGGAGAGCCAAATGGGCTAGCGGGTCTATTATGAGTTGGGTAAAATGGGTAACTAAAAAATATGAGCATGACTCATTTCGACCCATTTTATAACGGGTCAAATGGGTCTACATACCAACCCACATAGGTAAAACATGTTGGTTTCAACCCATATATTGACTCATATAGATTTATATGTCAACCCATATGGGTAAATATGTGGGTTTTAACATATATATTGATCCATATGGATGATATACCAACTCATATGGGTAAACCCGGAGATTTCAACCCATATGGGTAAACCAACAGACAAACCCCGCAACCTGGAGATTTCAATTACCCATTTTACCCATTACCCATTTAAGTCATTACTCATTTTACTCATATCCATCAGATTTAAAAATAAATAACTCGTTTGACCCATGAGTTGCAAGTATATTTTTCCACCCCTACATGCCGTGCATAACACAACCAGTAGGACAAGTGTCGCATGTCCAACATGTCACTTTACTTTTTATCTTAATTTTTTTAAAATTTTATAAATTAAACCATGTAATAAGGTGTATTTGAACGTGAAAATGTAATAAATAATTTATATAAAGTATAATATTTGATTCAAAAAATACTTAATACAATTTAATATTTTAATATTTAATTTTAAAAAATAAAGTGTATCAGTGGAAAATACAATGAACTATCGATAATTTAAGGACACACCACCTGTCAAGAGATCTCATCTATACTTTATATTAATCACCTATTTGTATATGGTGCACTACTTTTTTCCATCGTATCCAATTAAGTAATTAAATTAAATTTATATTTTAAACAGTAAAAATCAAATAATTTTCCGTTTATTTAGGCACAGTAAATATATAATTAAATTAATTTTATAAAATTTGATATTTACCTTATCCTAGAAAAAATACTCCCTCTGTTCGAGCCATTTCTGCACTTTTTTTTGTCAGCTTTCTCAAGTCGTGTTTGACCATTGATAACTTTAGTAACGTATACTAATGTTGTACATCAAAGTTTAATATTTAGAAAATACATGATGTAGAAACTCTAACAATATATCACATGATGACATTTATGTTTATATACTAATTGAAATTTATGGTCAAACATGTCTTGAGAAAGTTGACTAAAAATGTACAGAAATGGCTGGGACGGAGGGAGTATATTTAACTATCAACCATATAAAAATATGTGTGTTAAAAATTTCACTATTGATTAATTATTATTTTTAAATAACACTATTTTTTAAAATTCTTTCTGAAAAACTACATACAAACAACCAAATTACATATAAAAATTGTACTCTAAAACCTAACTAGGAAACAATACCGAATTTATTGAAAATCGGTGGAGCCTGAAACTCCATCAATTTGAATAGGTAGGGACGCCCTTTTGAGAACACCCAAACGTTGCAACACCAACGAGCCGCCGCCACCGAATTCAAAATCAATACAATTGCACATTCATCGATCATCTGCATGTTGGGAAGCCATAACGGGGACACAAACACGCTCCTATAACACTGGGTAATCTCTATCAAGAAATTCCTTTAATATTCATGATCCTTGACATGAATATAGTTTGAACCACGTACCTCTCTATTATAGAAAGTACGGATTATCACTAAACCAGACCCAATACACCACACTATTGATTGATTAGATGCACAAAGTTTCTTGCATTTTATGTTATATGTAAAAAGACGTGTTAAATTGCGCATCATTTTTTTAAAAAATATAATCATTCATAGGTGTTGGGAAAACGCCCAACAACAATTACAATAAGTGAAATTAACATCCAATCTAATTGGTCTTTAGCGATAACCAACATACTGCAATGATGTTTATACATGTCAACTAAACTGATTTCGTCTGTACTATTTCAAATTAGAAATTCAATAAAAATGGCAATATCGTCCTCAGGGATATTAACTTGCGCTCGGGATATTACCACATGACAAAGAGTAGAGCATATCATGCATCAATATCACTATACCAAACATGAATTTCTACTACCGTAACACCACTTGATTCAAACACGGTCTATTTTGTCCAAACTGTAAAAACCTTGAAAAACATAATTTGACGCATCCAAATAAATGGAACCCCTCAAACAAAAACTAAAACATAACCATGTAACACACAATATGTACAATCTGATCAAGAACAATACATGGATGTGATCAACTAAATTGAGTGGCACTCTCTAAATGTAAATTATGCATCGGGACTATATAATTAGTCTCTGGGGGGGAAAAATCATTTTTACGATATTTCCAATTCAGCTCATCCTTATAAATGAATGGAATGTTAATAATGCAAGTGGGTCAATCAGCCCAAAATCAAAAAAAAATTAAAAAAGAAAAACTTTTTCTTTACTCTTAGTCCCACATTGGAAGTTTACAAGGGATGTGTATAGTTTAAATATGAAAATGCTTCACTACTACTTTGAGTGATCAAGAGGAATAAAGACCCCTCATGCACGCAACCGCCGATGACCGCCTGTTCGGACGTGACGAGGTGTGCGGGTTGGGTCTTAAGCCCATATTAATTTTTTTGGTCCCGATCAATTTGAAAGGCCAATTTTATGAAACTTCTCAATGATCAAACGTTTTAAAATTTTATACCTATTTTTTCTCCTTACCTTGATTACCAGTTTTTACGTTGCTAAAACTTTTTTTTATTGAGTCATAGTTTTTCATATATTTACTCAGTCCATGTTGTTGTCGAGATTTACTCAGACATTCAGAACTGTCTCCACATTCCTGTCTAACCGGGACTACTTCCCATGTTCCAGATTTATAACGGTCTCGTTATTGTTTTAAGTGCCTATAAAAGGCCAGTCGGGAAGCAGATCAAAACACACTACTCTACACTTCTCTTCTTCACATTCTCGAGCTGTCAAACTTATGAATTTTGAACATATTAAATATGAGTTCCTCCTCACTGCTTGAGTGCACGAGTTAGTGAGGTTCTATGGTACCTTGGGGAATGAACGCCCACGTTGAACCTTGCACTACGGGTTGAGCGAATTTTGTTTCAAAGGCAGTGATTCTTCACCCCCACAGTTCTGTTTTCAAAACAAACATATTTTCCCATACTGCTCTTTTTCGAAATGAAGTTTTTCAAAACACAAAAGACCATACATTCTTTTCGTCATTGCTACAAATTTTACCCATAATTTTGAAACAAATTTTTTACTTCTTGTTCGAAAACTATGTCTGGTCAAATGAGATTTTTGAATGAACTTTCAAAAATACCTCATCTGGATGGTATTAACTACAAATGATGGTCTCTAAGGGCTTTGATTTTTCTTGAACAGCTGGAAGTTGATACGTTATATTTACTGATCCTCCAAAAATCTCTACCACTACATCCACCACCAATCAAATGACCCCTGAAGTTCTTTCAAAGGAACCTTCTGAGATGATTCTCAAGTATGAGAAAGATTACAAAACCGCTAGGGGTCATCATCTAAACAACATGATGAATCTTATATTTGACTTGTTCATCACCAACAAATCTTCTAAATCAATATGGGAGACGTTGGAGAAGAAATATGATGCCGATGATGTTGGGAATAAAAAATATGTGGTTGGGAATTGGCTCAAGTTCCAAATGGTTGACAACAAACCCCTTATGGACCAGGTCCATCAGGTACGAAAATCTGACTGCAGAAGTACTCGCAGAAGGCATGAAGATTTACAACATCCATCAGTCTAACGTACTCATCGAGAAGCTGTCAGAGTCTTGGTATAATTATCGCAACCACCTCAAGCACAAGAAACAGGATATGACTCAGGAGGAACTAGTAAGCCACATGAAGATTGATGAAGTCAACCGCCTCAAAGATAAGAGACCCTCTTCCTTTTCTGATTCGGTTAAAGCTAATCTTGTAGAATCTGGAAACATTGACATGCCCAAATCCTCAACTACCTTCAAGAAGGTGACCAACCTGGTCAAAAAGGTTAGCACCTTTAAGAAAAATGAGCCAACTCTGAAGAAATCCAAAATAGCTTACTACGTCTGTGGCAGAACCGGTAATCGAGCCTACCAATGCTAGCAGTGCAAGGATGCCAATAAAATCAACCAGAACAGCAACAAATCTCAAGCCAATCTCACCAAAGATGAACATGTGAAAACCATTGTTGTAGTCTCTGAAGTCAACCTGGTCAAAAATAAGACGAACTGGATCATTGACACTGGAGCCTCTAAGCACTTATGTGCAAACAGAGACATGTTCACAACTTTTGAGAAGGTAGCTAATGGTGAATAAGTCTACATGGGAAATGCCTCAATTCTCGGCAAAGGGAAGGTTTTTCTCAAACTGACATACAGAAAGAATTTATGTCTTTGAAATGTTCTCTATGTTCCTTCGATGCGTAGAAATTTAATATCTGATGGTCTACTTAAAAAGGCCAGTCTCAAACTGGTGTTTGAAGCTGACAAACTAGTTATCACTCAAAATGGCCAGTTTGTGGGAAAGGGATACATGTCTGGGGGGTATTTGTTGTGAACTCCATTGTTATCAATGAATCATCTACTTTGCTTATGTCATTGAATCTTTTGATATTTGAAATGCACATTTAGGACATGTTAATTCAAATTCACTTAAACGAATGCAACACATGAACTTACTACCTAACATGCCAAAAACTCAATTTTAGAAATGTCAAACTTGTGTAGAAGCTAAAATTGCTAAGAAACTATTTAAATAAGTAACTCAACGAGTAACTGAACTTTTAGAGCTAGTTCACACAGACTTAGTGGATTTTAGAAACTTTGAAAGTAAAGGTGGAAAACGGTACTACATAACCTTTGTAGATGATTATTCAAGGTATACTAAGATTTACCTTTTAAGAACAAAGGATGAAGCAGAACAAAAGTTCTTAATCTACAAAGCCGAGGTAGAAAACCAATTACGACGAAAAATAAAAAGACTAAGATCAGATAGGGGAGGAGAAATGAATGCTCAAGATTACCCAGATTTTTTTATTCACATTTATCAATTAATCCTACCCCTCCAAACATGTGGGCCACCGCAAGAAAATTGATCTTTGTGCCAAAAGCACTTCTGCCAATACTAAAGGGACGGAGGGAGTATTGTTTTACTTTTCGTATGTACCTTTTAATGACATTTACACATGCATTTATGTGAAAATGTACGTGTCGTGGAAAATCTCATTTTAAGATTTTTTTAAATATATTCAAAATTGAACCTTCAAAGGTAAACATTTTATAAACTATATATTCCCTACTTATCATTCGATTCTGCACTCTTTTTTTTAGATTGTCCCAAATAATTGTGCACACTTTTCCTTTAAAGAAACATTCAACATGTCATAGTACGAAAATACCCCTAAAAGACTAAAATTTTACACAAATTATACTCACAAAAAATCCACACTTAAAATCAACACAATATTCACACAATCAATTCCCAAAATTAAAGCTCACACAATCAATTCCCCCAAATTCACCGTCTTTGCGACTTCACCAAACTCACCATCCCCCAAATTCACAGTCTCTGCATCTTCACCAAACTCGCCATCTTCACTGTATTCACCATCTTCAGCGATCACAAAATTCACTAAAATCACACAACTCCTCCGCTTCTTCGCGTACTGCTCCTCCGCTTCTTCGCGTACTACTCCTCCACTCCTTCGCATACGACGAGCCCAATTTAGAGGCCGGCGCTCCACCTACGCCTCCTCCTCTCACCTCTACGGCGGCTGATTGGTGGGTTGAAGAACTCGGCGACTTTTGTGTTTATGGATGAGATAGGGCTGATGCTGCAATTTTCACACTCCATAGATTCTAGTTTTTTTTAAAATAATTATTCCAAGATGCTGGGAAAAATGCTCAGCGGCAATTACAATAAGTGGAATTGACATCCAATCTTACTAGCCTCTAGCAATAACTAACATATTGCTAGGATATCTAAATTACATGTCAACCAGACTGATCGTCTGTACTATTACAGATTAGAGATCCAATAAAACCTGTAACATCGCCCTCGGGGATATTAACTTGCTTCCCACGAAAATCATGACCACTTGGCAGAGATGAGCGTATCACGCATCAATATCACTGCGTCAAACACGGATATTCTACAACTGTAACACCACTTGATCCAACCACGATCTATGTTGTCCAAACTGTAAACACCTGAAAAACATAGATATGACGCATCCAAATTAATGGAAACCCAAAAATAAAATCACAAATAAATTTACGAACACAAAATCTAAACAAGCAGATCGAGAACAATACATCAACGCGAACAACTAAAATCGAGCTATCATATCATGGACACAACGATCTAATCGATTAGGTTGAAGAACAAAACTATTATGTGAAGACAAATCTCACACTTATTGAGTAACAAAACATAAATTAAAATAAACTATTGTTCCCAATCTACCCTAATGGGAAGATGGGGAAAACAGATTGAAGAAGAAGGGATGCGATCAACATGGGAGAGAGGGGGATGCCGGCTAGGTTTTTAGAGAGAGGGGACGGTTTACAAATTCCAGAGATTCTAGTTTTGATGTTGGAACTAATGCTCGATTCTTGAAAAATAAAAATGAGGCGGATCTGCTTAATCAGTAACGCCTTAAATTAACACACAAGCACAACATTTCATTTTGAAAACACCACCATTCACTTGAACGACACCTACAAATCACCCATTTAATCCAATCAATGGCAACGGCCACCATCCATATCTGTGATTAACCTAAATACTATCAACAATTACCAATTCAATACACTACACTTACAAATTAAACCCTAGCTAAGTTTATATTTGTGGCTCTAGTGTGGCAGTGGCTGGGGCATCTGGGGGGACGAAGGAACGTGCAAGGAAAGGGAGGGGGAAATGAGGAAAAGAGCTAGGGGAAAGGACAGAAAGGAAAGTTAATAGGAAAAGAAGAAAAACCTGAGGAAAAAAAGAGACCAATTAAACAAAAGCGGAAGGAAGACACTGTCAGCTGTTGAAACACAACACCTTATTCATGGGACTGGGTTAACTGCAGCCTTGATACCTAGGGTATTTTTCTCATTAAGTTTTTAGTTTTTAGAGTAGGTGTATTTTAGTCTTTTTTATGTTTGGTCAATGCCTGAAAATGCCTGGTCAATTCTGGAATAGTACAAAAATGTTATATCGGCACATTTGCTAGAAAACATAGGGTTAACAAAATAATATGGTTATATTTGTATTTTAGTACCTACAATTTATTTTTCTGATGAATAATTTAGTAAATACCTAATTATAAACATAATAATTTCATAGCAACTATTTTTAATTGCATCTTTTTAAAGGAATTTGGTAGACAATCAATTTAGTGGACCGCTTTCAGTTAGGGTGTTCGAATTGCCTGACCTGATTCAACCCGACTCGTTTTGACTCAGCTCATATGGATCAGGTTCGGTCAATGTCCCATTTGGGTAGGGTCAAAATGCACCGAATCAAAAAATTGTATTTTTCTTTATTAAGTGAATAATATATAATTAAATATTTTTAGTTTAAATTATATAAAAATAAATCATAATTTTATTTATTATTCAAATATTATTACATATTAAAATAAGTTAATTTATTTAAATAAATTATAAAAATATAATATAAATTCTATTTTTATAAGAACTTCATACCAGTTAGATTTCACTAGCTTTCACCAGGCGTGCGAAAACCCGTGTCAACAGAACAACTGAAAGATCGTCCACTTGAGACATTTCAACTACAGAAGCCATCGTATCGCTATCATCTGTGATGAAATCTTAATGAAGTTATAAAATTTGCACGCAAACTGTACGATGATTAATGAAAGAAAAAAGAATTTTAAATATTCAATATATCTTTTAATAAATAGACATTATTTTGTTTCACTGAAATTATACAAATAATGAACTTGCAAAATTTTCACGCAAATTGCACTCAGCTGCCTTCTCAATTCTTCTTTGATCCCGAATTATTAACTGGGTTGGGGCAAAGGGACTGATCCGCCAAGGCTACCGATCGAATTGTTCACCTTCAGGCACCCCGGGACTGATCAATTTTTTTTCCATATTATATCCAGCTCATTACAGACCAAAAGATACGCATGAAATAAATATGAAATATACTGACTAAAGACTTAGTAGGGGAACCCCGGGATGAGCATAAACACTTCCAGGAGCATAGAGCGCAACATAAGGATTGCCATAAGGTGGCACCATAGCCTGGTTTTGGATATAGTTTTTGAATTATAATACTATATAATATACATCATGGTGAAACCCTATCATAATCCGGCAAGTGCCTCCTATTTCTACGGATGACGCTCTTTGCATCGGAGATGCTCTAAACTTCTACATGTCAACTTCAGTCACGGTACAACATTAGAACTCATTTCTAATTTTAAAAATGGAATCAAATGGCTACAATTCTGAGAGAAAACAATATCATTTTATAATATTAAGGCATGCGCTAATGGCAACAAGGTCTTAGGAATGACACATTTAAAACTCCTCAAGTAAAAGCAACATTACTATGTATGCACTGAGTTCAATTTAGTTCATTTTAGATCAATTTACTTCGCCTGAAAATAACATGAAAGCAAACAGACAAACAATCACGCTCCACAATCCACAGTAAATATTTTCTTTACAACAAATGAATAAGAAAGAGCCATTCTTGATCTAATATGCACCATTTTGTGCTTACCATTTCATCCTGACAGAAATGATCTAATGCCTAACTGCAAATAGGCTCATGCACAAAGAATTAGTAAAAGTGTCTGCGAACTATGTGGTA
>JAULKK010005588.1:0-10417 GCA_032355705.1 Rubia peregrina
AAAAAATACCTCATAGGACATGGAGTCTTTGCCACCCTAATTGATTGAAAGCAATACTTGTGAGATTTTGTACAAAATCAGCATTTCAAATGCTCTTTTATAGACATTTCTGCAACAATTTTCGGAATAAATGCCATTCAATATAGGGAGATGGTAGTTGAGAATTAGAAAATTTTCTGGTTGGGAGTGATAACCGGAACTTTGAGGCGAGAATCGGACGGCGAGAACCGGCGCACCACCGTCGGCGCCGATCCACATTAGCTCCTAAAAATTACTAACAATTAAGGGTAATCCACATTAGCTCAACCTTTTCTTTTTCCTTTACAATATACTGAAATTAGTATATTCATAGTATAAATACATGACGTACACTAGTAAAATACAGGGCGTGTTATAGCGATTCACTAAAAGAATACTGTACGACTAGCCAGCCGTATTACCATTACTGTCGCTGATACGGCTTCTTTTGCTTTTCCCTAAGTTAATTCATAGCCATTCCATTCTCCTTTTTAAAATTATTATTAAAACCCACTTGATGGTGAAGGGATTCTGATTAAGGCATTCCTAACCCCATAAAATAGAATTACATCTGTTTGCTTTGTAATGAAGTTAGGTTTCTAAACTACCAAAACATCGCACTTCTAAGGCAAAATCGATGATAGTATAACATGTTTATTGTTTTACTACGATTCTTACTCAACTACCTCCACTGCTTGTGTTAATATTATAAGTCAGGCAGTCAACATTAAACATGTTTCCGGACTAAAAGGTTGCACACTACCGTATGTTTAAGTACTTATTCTAATACTTGGAATTGTTGTGACATCAGCAGCTATAGCTCTTCTTGTGTATGAATCCAGATCTCACGAGACCATTCTGTGAGTTCTTGAATTTTTCTCTTTGCAGGTAGTAGTGTCAGTTGGTGAGCACTGTTGTTTTGTTCCTTGTACACAAGTTTGATCTATGTGCTTCCGTTCTGAAATTGTGCTTTAGTGTCTATCTAGTAGTCCTCATCCTCCACAGCCATGGGTGAGCGTCGCTTCGGTTTAATAAATTTTTGATTTATTCAGTCTGGGTTATTCGATTTTGCCCCTAAAAAACCCAAATCTGAATCCAACCTGAATAACCTAAATTATCCAAACCGAACTCGGAATTCGGTTTTGGTTTGAAACCGAATTCAACCCGAATTGACTGTAATTTTTTAAAAATAATTTTGAAAATTGAATATCATATTTTATTTTTAATATTAAATTTAAATTATCATAAATTTTAATTTTCTTTAGTTTTCATAATTTATAATTATAAAATATGCAAAATTTAAGACAATTTTTTTTATCTAAGATGATGAATTTATATTTTTTAATCAAAATTTAAAACTTATATTTTATATATTTCTAATTCAATCAAATAATCATGAATTGTTGACAATATCTCTAATTTAATTTTTTGATCTAACATACACAATTTTTTTATCATTATAATTTATAAATGATCCCCTCATTACATTTGACGGTGCATGGTTCAGCCACTGATGCTGTAGGAAATGTCCAACCTTTTATGGAGTACAATATTTGTTGATGACGAAAGTTTATTTTTCAGTGTTCCCTATAATGTTTAATAGAAAAATGACCTTCCCTAGAATGTCTTTATTGGGTCGAAAAATAGCACAATATTATCAATTAATCATAATATATTAAAAAATATTGGAAGAGGAAGAAAATGAACATTTATAACTCAAAGTTTAATTAGTAAACACTATCATCTAATTTAAATATGTAAAAGAAATGTATGATAATAATAAATACTCCATCCGTCCCACTTTAAATTGCTTATTTACTTTTTCACGGTCTTCAATGAGAAGTTTGACCGTAAATATCTCTAGTTACATATAATAATATCCCATAAAAATTGATATTTAGAAAATAGATGGTAAGATAAATTTAACAATATCTCACATGATATATTAATTATTTATATATTAATTTATATTTAGAGTCAAAGTTTGCAAAGTTTGACTCTCAAAAAGTAAATAAGCAATTTAGAGTGGGACGGAGGGAGTATATTGCAGGCTCTAAAACAAGAGTCATATTTTGACTTTGACTATACATTTTGACTAATATATTACCCTAAATGTAATAAAAATAACATTTGAGATATTGTTAGATTCATCCTAACGTCTATTTCCTTAATATCAACTTAGCCAGCTTAACTGGAGGTATTCTACGGGAAGGATCCTTTAACATCCCCGGATTTATCTCGCATTGTCAATTCCAACCATTTTAATCGTTTATGCAAGTTGTTGGATGATGATAAGGTCTCTGGTAAGATAGTTCATGGAGGTCAAAAGGACATCAACAATCTGTGAGTATGATGGAGTCTTATTGTGAACTAGTACATATATAGTACAGTAATATGAGAGCTTAATAAGCTGGATGATTTTTGTGATGATGATAGGAAAATTGCCCCAACCACTTTGCTGGATGTGCCGCTCGACTCTCTGATCATGCATGAGGAGATATTTGGCCCTTTGCTTCCTATTGTCACGGTAAAACTAGCCTGATATGTTCTTGTAATACTGCATCTTAATATGCAAATTGTTTTTACAGAAACTGCATTGCTGCAATGAAGTTAGCCATAGTAAGTAATGATGGAGCTGAAAGAACATGGACTTGTGTCTTTTGTAGTAACTACTGACATCTCAGAGTTCAAGAATGCTCAAGTCCTAAAGGAAGATATTTCATTTATCCATAATTTAATTCTGTTCATATCTTTGATGAGCCAGTTGTAGTAACTATCTTGTTCTGCTGAAGGTTGAGAGAATAGAGAATAGTTTCGATGTGGTGAATCCAAAGACAAGCCGCTTGCAGCGTATCTGTTCACACACAGCAAGAAGCTGAAGGAGGCATTCGTGAGCAATATTTCAGCTGGGGCTATGCTAGTTAACGTTTGTGAGCCATCTTTAGGCATGTATTAACCGAAGGCTGCAAATTTAAAAGATGTGCATGTACATATTAATAAAGAATCCGATTGAAATGGCATGCATATGGATTTAATGGTTCTATATATAGTAAACTAAGTAATGTTTGTTGCACTTTGTGCAACCTCAACCCAGACTTCGGAATTTACAGTTTTTTTATTGGGGCAGTCTCTTTGACGTTGCCGTACAGTAAGAGAAGGAGGCCCTTTGATGCCTTTCCCCTAAAGCTTCCATATTAGAATGCATTCATGTAGTACTCAGTAGGCCGTAGAATATATGGCACACCATCTGAGGCAACAGTTTGTTCCATTATCTCGTCTTCTGTTTAAATAAGCCTCCAAAAACTGGCAGATCTTAAACATAAAACACACTCCATGAAATGAATGAAAAGCAAAACATATACCATGGAATGACAAAGATGTACCTGAAACTGTACCAATTTTCATGTTCCATTCATAAAAAAAAAACATTTATCCACAAGTAAATTACCACATAAAATGAAATGAGTCTGAGTAGAGATCTGAAATCCCTTAAAAGGCCAATAATAGAAAAAACTTGAGGCAGGACTTGATCAACTTGAATGGTTTGTATGTTGCACAAGCTTGATCTCTGGAGTCAGAAATTTTGCTGTTTCAGACTCATCTTGTGTCTCATCGACACCATCTTTCTCTGCCATTAACATCTGATACCCTGAACTCTTACCTCCCTTCATGAATTAGATTGATAATTTAGTTTGGTAAACCAGGTGTGCTTATTTGGGATTTCATTCATATCCTCCAAGCCTGCATATAGTATTATTATTTGTTAATAAGATCCCGTAATAGAGTAAATGAGCTCAAATACTGCTCTTTTTTAAAATAAAAAAACCATTAGTGAAATAACAGACACAGCAGCTTTCTGTAACTTATATAAGTAAAATAATATAAACTCACTTACACTACCGTCAAGGTCAAGACGCTTTCTGTTTGATTTGTTGATGTCTTTCACTTTTAAAATGAAAGAAATGTACAAAAAAAGGTCAGTTATATTAAGAACGAAATTGTCAAGTAGGTAACTTATCAGTGTTATACCACTTACATATCTGCTTGAATCTGGGATTCAGCAGTTCGCAATTGCTATTGACTGTTGTATCCCTTCAGCAACAGAGGTCAGAATTTGAGCTGTTATATTCCTGACTGATGACTTCATTTTGCTCTTAATCCTCTCCAAAGGCAATGGAAATAATGAAATAACACTGAAATTTAGCATGACGCTAGTTTAGTAAATTTAAATGAGATAGATCATAAACTTCCAACAGACACACATCCAGGTTCTGTGTGATCTTTGACTATACTGCTCCTACACAATAATCATCTTCTATATTACTAATTTTTAGACGTTGTTGCCATAATTGAGGCGTTGTTATCCTACATATAGTCGTTGCTTTGTGCTGGCAAGTTGTCGAGAAACTATAACTTACACAGTGTGATTAAACCAATAATCTTAAAAACAAAGTAAGACAAAGATAAGTATAGTGTTATTTAGGGTGGACTTCTACTTGCTACAAATCAGACAAACAAACGTCAATCACCAGAAACATAGTTAAAATCATGAAGAAAAATAGTTACCTGCATTCAGGATTAAGGAAGCACCAGTATGAGCTACCTGAAACTTCAATAAAATTCCAAGTACATTACTATGTTGACAAGTATACGGACCTTCTTAGCAGTACTGAGCATATGAAGCGGGACCTTATGAAGACTGAAGCGCTGCTCTCCAGTTATAACCTGCACAAAAGACCAACCTCTGAGATATGTTAATACAAAAAAATCCGACAAAGAGTTGATTGCATGAGCCTTCTCTACTTGTAATCTAACTTTTTAAAAACATAGACACGTAGAAAAATACCTGAAGAGAACTACGATGCATTGTTAGTTCTCCAATCAAATGTATCTCCAAAGATACTCCTCTCTCATTTCAAATTTGTATAAAACCATTACAATGAATGTATAAAAGGAAAGGAAAAAATAACTTAAACAGATCTCTGTAGAGCACCAAAGAATTCCTAAGAACCTTTTTTTGTACATTGTACTGAAGAAATCAAACGAAGAAATCAATTCAACGTGAAGGAGATTCATAACAAGAGTTATCAGATTTCAGAAACATTTAAAGTCAAAAAAAGATCTCAGCTTTCTAACTACATACACAGATCTAGAATGGTAAAAGTTAATACAGGTAGCTGCTAACTGTAAATTGTTCCTAAGCACAGCTATTTTTCAACTCAGTTGTGAGGGAACTATGCATATTTTCAGAATAAGCTACCCCAGTAACAGCACCTTACAGTCATGCCAAATGCAGTAGTTCATTGTATATTTGCATTATGCAGTAACCAAGCTACCAAGCTAAAGCCCTGCTAACTCAGAATTTAAAGGAATCCAAAGTAACGAACACGACCACTGCCGCATTTACCTCGAGAAATAAACATCGAAACACCTGAAGTTTAAACACCCAAGCAAGCAAACTCTGTCATTGGAAACACCCTAATCATCATCTTCTAATTAGATGCCATCAACACCAGTGAGACGGCCCCGACACCTTCACTAGTTCACTGCAACCACCTCACCAACGTCAGTTCAGAGCAAAACCCAAAAGATAAAAATTAAAGTAGAGTATGCGGATTAAAATGCAAAATACTCCGATTTGGCAATAAAATACTCCATCGCTTCACGCCGGTTGGTAGAAGCTTATAACGCCCATCGCAAGAACATAGAAAACGCTGCGGGAGAAGGAACTGCGTTCGCGGGCGTTG
Source organism: Rubia peregrina (assembly GCA_032355705.1). Lineage (NCBI taxonomy): Eukaryota > Viridiplantae > Streptophyta > Magnoliopsida > Gentianales > Rubiaceae > Rubia > Rubia peregrina. The sequence goes on from JAULKK010005588.1 coordinate 5,766, forward strand.
AGCAGATACAGGGCGGTGGCACTCCGGCGAGACTCGGCGGGAATTCACGGAGGGCCTGGGTCCCGGCCGCAGCGGATTTCATCTAGGGAAGGTGGCCAGATCAGGTACTCGCAGGAGACAAAGAACTGCTTACGGCCGGAAGAAAACACGGGGCTTCAAACAATCGTTGCCAGCGCAGAGCCACCCAACAACGCCGCCAACGTCGAGCCTAGTAGTGCAGAGCCGGTCGGAATCATTGGTGGTGACTTGCAGGTTGAGGCGTACCGATCTGGTGCCAGAGATGTCCAACCGGCAACAAAGATGAATGATACGGCAGCGAGGAACCTTCCTTTTGTTGATGAACTGATTACCGAGCCTCCAAGAAGCATCAAATCGGGGGTGATATGTTTTGTATTTTTTTTATTAAGTTTAGAATTAAAAAAATACTTCAAAATAAGTACTCCGTAGAAATGAGAAAATAGCGAAAATTTGGGCGCCAATTTGGGCGCCTCACGACATTCCATGAATAAAATACTACTACTCCTCCGTTCAGCTATCATTGGCACATTTTCCTTTTAAAGATATTCATTTTATTTTGACACATTCCAAATATAGAATGGTTTAAGGAAATTTTCACCATTTAATTTACTTTTTCTTTTTCCCATTTATTTTGATCCACACAATTGGTATCTTCTTTAAAAAAATTCATTTATTTTGATCCACACAATTGGTATATTCTTAAAAAAATGTGTCAAAAAGTGAAGTGTCAAACTTAGTTGACAGAGAGAGTGTATTTTTTACCTTTTGTATTCAGAGGGTATTTTTGTATACTAGGCTGGTTGTAAACTATAAATCTGCTAAATTTCATTCAAAATATACATTTTTATCATATTGTTATTACATTATCACAAAAATTAATTGTTCTTTGTATTGGTTCGTATTTTTAAAAATATTTTTTTTCAATAAATTTTAATTTCAGTATATTTTATTTAGTAGAAACACCTTTCACTTTCAAGAAATACAAACCTTTTTATGATGTATAATTAGATCTACACACTTTCTACGTAACTATCTTATTTTATGCAATTACTTTGGTCTATCCAATTGATTTAGGTGGCTGAAATTCAGTTTCCGTATTTATATTAAAAAGAAAATGTCTACTATTATACCGATTAACAGTTATACCAATCATGAAAAATCTTGTATCAATAATTTTTAGAGTCAAATTATAATTATTTATATAGTATGATGAGTTGTAAAAGTTTTTCAAAGTGATAAGAACATCGTTGTAATCAATAAAAATAATCATCAAATCATCTCATTCATTGTAAAATAATTGCGGTTAACGGTTAGTCGATATAAAACAAGACTTTCTGTATTATAATAATTCTAATTTATTTATTTTATATGAACACTATTAACTAGTTTGACTTTGTAGAATCAACAATCAACTTTTATACTAATTTATATGAACACTAGTAATTAGTTTGACTCTATGAATCCGACAATTATTTATCTTTATTATACAAACACTAAACACTAGTTTAATTGTAGAATCACCCATTTAATTAAACAAAAACTCCCTCTAAATCCTAAGGCTCCACGTACTCTCATTCTCTTCTTAGAGACTTTTTATTCTTCAATCTTGTTCTTCCCATCTCCCCATGGCCACGTGGGGAGATGGGGAATAGTATTTTTTTCAATTAATATTCTTTTAATGTTTATATTATTGAATAAGTATGGATTTGTCTCCATACATCGTAGTTGCTTTTTGACCTGATAAATTAGATTGATGTGTTCATGATGATCACTCAATTTAATTTTTCATGTCGATGTATTTTATGATTTTATAGATCGTGTGTTTCTATAGGAAAGTCTTGTTCTCGATTTGTGTTTTTCAAAGTGTTTCCACCTTAGAAACATAGATCATGTTTTGGATCAATTAGTGTTACAGTTTTTGAAGATGCATGCATGCTTGACATATTGATATTGATGTGTGGTACGCTCCTCTCTGCCAAGTGGTCGTAATTTTTGCAAAAAGTATTCTTAACATTTTGGAGGGCGATGTTACATATTTATTAGATCCTACTCTGTTATAGTTAACAAATAGTTTGTGTAGTTGACATGTACAGACATAAGTCAATTAAGGTGTGATCGTTATCCAGTGAAAGTCAACCTTATTATCAGTGCTTGTACATGGAAAGTCAATTAATGGTTGATTTTTTTTATCATGGAAGTCAAACCTTTTGTTATCATTGCTTCCATGTGGAAAGTTGAGTAAGGCTTGATTGTTGATCATTAACAATCAAACTATTTTATAAGAGAGCTTATACATGAAAACTCGAGTAAGGGTTGACCGTTGATCATATAAAGTTAAACATTTTTATCAACGCTTACATATAGTTGAGTAAGGATTGACCGATAATTAGTACTTAGATAAAAGTGTGTTTTTAACCCTATATTTGGGTCGAAAGTGCAGAAATGACCTTGTAAAATTTGAACGTGCAGAAATGACCTTGTAAAATTTGAACGTGCAAATTTAACCCTATGTTTTGGTCAAAATGCCAATTTAACTCTGGAAACCAATTTGTGGCTGGAAATCTTGAAAATGACCATTACCCCTTTTGAAAAAATATTAGAAAAATATTTCAAGATGACATTAACCTTCATAAAAAGTGTTCAAACCCTTCCGTCGGCCAACGTCGCTGGTCAATGTCGGTCAACAGTGGTGAACGCTGGTCAACGGTGGTGAACGCCGGTCAACAGTGGTGAACGCAGGTCGTCGCCATCGAACCGTCGCCGATTGATGGTGACCAAGTTAGATCATAACTTTTATTAATAAGACAGAGTTAAACCAGCACTTTAGTACAAAAAGCCATGGTTAATTTAGCACTTATGTAAAAATAATAGGGTTAGATCAACACTATCATAAAAACATCTTTTTTCCCCAGGAAAACTCACTCCTTATAAATATGCCTTGATGACTACTTTATAATTTAATGTATCATAAATATACTTATAATTTGTATGCCTTTGATAGGAAGTGAGAAAGTTTGGTAAATACTTTCCGAAAGAAATTCATAAATTTTGATAAATAATTTCCTTACAAAATGAGATAACTTTTTAATTAGAAATCAACTCATATTGCTACTCGAATACTGCTACGGACATAGTCAACTTTTCATTGTGAAGACCGAATTTGTATACTCCCTCCGTGCAAGATAAATTGACATATTTTGACTTTTGGAAGTCAAACTAAGTCAAATTTGATAATTAAATTCTTTTTATTTTATATGCAAGGCTATTATCATGTCAAATGTTGGATTCATCATCACATATATTTTTAAATTATTATTTTTCAAATTTTTTACACACATGAATACAAAATTTAAAGTAGTTGAAAATTGATTCGGTTGACTTCCAAAAGTCAAAATGTGTTAATTTATCTGGGATAGAGGGAGTATTGAAGATTAATTAGAATTTAACATACATAATCTAATGTATGATATATATATATATATATGTTTACCAATGATTAATGAAATATACCTTAATTATCAAAAAATAAATGAATTATGAAGTTGTAATGAAGGCATATTTATAAGGAGTTGGCTCTCCTCAAAAAGATTTTTTTATGACAATGCTAATCTGAGCCTATCTTTTTTTAGAGAAGTGCTAATTTGACCTGTATTTGTCACTAAAGTGCTGATCTAACCCTGTCTTATTAATAAAAGTACTGATCTAACATGACCACCATTAACCGGCGGCGGTCTAGCATTAACAACCGTTGACCACCGTTGATCACCATTGACCAGCATTGACCGGCGATGGTCCGGCGGCAAAGCCTAGGGGTATAATGGTCATTAAATTTTTAGTTTTAAACCAAGGGATATTTTGGTCTTTTATGTTAGGTCAACGCCTGAATTCCTTTAGTCAACGTTGGAATAGTGTAATTTGGGTATATCTGCACATTTCTAAAAAAATATGGGGTTAGATTTACAATTTCAAATTTTACAGGGTTATTTTTGAGCCTACACAATTTAATAGGGTGATTTTTGCACTTTTTCCTAGTACTTATATACATTGAATTAAGTAAGGGATGATCGAGAATTAGTTAAAACATAGTGGATCTCCTGACATGTTTATTTTCTCATGTTGATATTTTTCATTTTCCGACTGAGGTTTAGGTTATAGGAATTGATGTTTATAATGTCTTTTTTTCATGTTGATGACCGGATGAGGTTTAGGTGTCATAAGTTGATGTTTGTAGTGTCTTTTTCTCTAATTTTGATGTTTTCGGGTGAGATTTATTTGATACGAGTTGATGTTTTGTACTTTATTTGGGTGATATGGATTGATATTTGTAGTTTATTTTATAAAAAATCTCATGCGGATGTTTTTCATTTTTCGGTTGAGGTTTAAGTGTTAGGAGTTGATGTTTGTAGATTAGGTTAATAGGTGTAGTTTTTTCAAAAAAAAATGTTGATGTTTTATGATTTTTAAGTGATTTAACATATTTTCTCAAAAAGAAATATGTTAAATTTATACTCTTGAGGTACCGTATGTTTTTTGTTGATGTTTTTAGTTTTTTTTCTCTCATGTTGATGTTTTTCTTTTTTCGGGTGAGTTTCAGTTGATATGAGTCGATGTTTTTCGGGTAGTTTTTTTCTTAC
>JAULKK010005608.1:0-10417 GCA_032355705.1 Rubia peregrina
ATCTTACATTTTTTAATTTTGCAAGTAATGTAGTTTGTATGTCACTTAAATATAAAACCGTTATAAATATAATTATTGTATTTTTAATCAATATAATTTGTATATAAAATATAAAGTATCATTTGAATAAATATATATTTATTTTTTATTACAATAAGAATTCTTGATAAAAACAAAAAAAATATGTTGGACCTTTGTAGCTACAAGCATAGTAGCTTACCATTGTGGAAGTATGTAGTTTGTCACGTCATCCTCTTGAAAAGTAGCAAGTCAGCTTGTCATTGGAGATGCTCTTACATTACTATCTCTCACCTCATTCTTATACTTATCTCTATTCCTCATTTAATCATTTTTTCCACTTAACACAAAAAAAAAATTGGGATGGAAAGAGAATAACTAATTAGTGGAAGTTGAGGGTCGGAGAAATGATTTATTCAAACTTTGAGGGCAACAAATACAATTTGGCATTCACACTGTGAACGGGAACAGGAAAAGGGGAGAAGGGGGAAAAGGAAAGAGGAAAGAGAAATGGTGTCTTCTCTCTCCTGAGTAAATTGGGACAGACAGCAAAGACCGCCCTCTTCGTCCCATGAAATGCTTCCACTTGGACTGCCCTCTGCAATGATAATCCTATTTATACCATTCTCTCTCACACACAAAATAACATCAACGGCCTACATTTAAATAAAAAAAATACTCCGAAGTGAAAACGGATGGGAGTTTCAAGTGGAGATGCTTCAATTAATATGAGATGCTTTCACACTGAACAGAAGTTTTTGGTAATTTACATTTCTTTTAATTTTTTAACCACTCTCTAATTTTATAGAGTCAACTCTTGAAATACGGTATTTCCACAAGTCATGGAAAAATCAAGGTTTAAAGTGTAAATTAGAATAAATGAAGATAAAATTTTCGGGTTGCATAATCGGGCTATAAACTTTATTACTACTTCATATTGTATAATAAAATTTTAATATTGCAATTAAGACCTTTTACCTTTTATTATTCTAATTAAACTCCGTCTTTCCATAAGCTTATGGAAAGACCGTCTTTTCCAAGATTTTGCCTTATTTATAACTGAATTTAAATGGATAGAATGAAAAGATAAAATCATATTAAGGATTTTTAAAATGAATAAAATTGAATAAATATCATCAAAAAGATGATTAGTAAATGTCAATTCCAATAGAAAAAAATTATCAATATTAAAAAATGGGGAAAGTATATACTTTTCCTCTTACTCATCACTGAGTATTTATTTTTATTTTTTTGACAACACAGAGTAGTGAAGTACAGCATAGGAAACATATTGTCATATTCCCTCCGTTTTTCTATTTATGGCAGGTTTAAGTGAAGAAAATGAATGGATGAAATTGAATATAGAAAGAAAAAGTAAAATGAGTGGGTGCAATTGAAAGAATCTTGACAAAAAACATCTATTTATACTAAATGTGTCATAAATAACAAAACAGGGGAGTAGGATTTTTAATTTATCTCTTCATTTTATTAGTTAAAACAATGCACACAATAATTTTTTACACCATTTAATCATTAGACGAAATTATTTTATAATTAATAGATGATTTCAAATTCTACGTTTACTATTAGATCAGTTCGTCTCTTGAAAGATATTTTTTCACAGGCTATCAGAGACTCAAATGCAATTTTACCATAAAATGATGAAAAATTCACGGTTTAAAGCAATTAAAATCCAGGTCAAATTCGGGTTATAAGTTATTCGGGTAAGTTTATATGTTTTATTCTGAATATGTATATAAGCTTATATGTTTTAAGCTAAATTTATATGTTTCTAACCAAATCTCAAATGTTTCACTTGCAGTTAAATGTTTCCCTTACAGTTAAATGTTTCACTTACAGAGTATAAAGCCCTAATTTCATATTATTCTAATTAAATGTTGTCTTTTTATATATCTATGAAAAGACGATATTTCCAACATTTTGTCTCACTATTAATAAAGTAATTATTTTTTTAATTAAATGGAAATAACTTTAAAATAGAATTCTTACATACACTAATTTTTTTAGATATTGTAAATGTGTCATTTAATTGATTGATTGGTAAAAATTGTTTGACCAAAATCTTAATATGTGTATTTTTACTAGAAATACTATATTTAGTTAAAGAGTCCGTCTCTTGAAAGACGGTCTTTTCATAAGTCATGGAAAGACCAAGGTTTAAAGTGTAAACTTTATAACTACTACATGTTGCATAATAAAATTTTAATATTGCAACTAAGACCTTTTACCTTTTATTATTTTAATTAAACCCCCTCTTTCCATAAGCTTATGGAAAGACGGTCTTTCCCAAGACTTTGCCTTATAGTTATGGCTGAAAGAATAAACGTGTTTGTGTTATATTTATATAGTCAATATAATATAAATTTTAATTTGCATGGTATTGATATTTTATAAAATATAAATAAAATTTTAAATGTTTTTAATTAGAGATGGTACTGTGGCACTAAAGAAGTGATTCTAAAATATTATTATATTGTTGTTAGTTGGTCATTACCTAATTTTTATCAAAATTGATGACGTGGAAGGACTCTTTAAGTCCACTATCAATGTGGATGCTCTTAGAGCTATTTTGACACTTTCAAAAAATGTGGATCTTTTGACAGGCAGACTGTCCATAAGCTTATGGTCATGCCACATATTTTTTTTATCTTATATAATGCATTTTTAAATTACACAGTAAATTGAGATTTTAAAAAATATTTTTTATATTATATATTATATATTTTACATTCAAATACATATTATTATTTGTTTTAACTTTTTAAATACAATATTTAAATATTATTACAAAAAATCAACATTTAAGGTAAAAACCACTTTGAACTGTTTATAAATTTATGGAAATGCCGCATTTTCGACAATTTACCTTGAAAAATAGTTCTTTAGTTATTTTTTTTTACTTCTTTCCGACTTTGACTTGAGCTAAACTGAAGTTATTTTGGCACTCTGAAAAATTAAGGGCTACATTATCACTTGTTAGGGGTAACACTCTTTTCAAAAGAATATCATGAAAAAATGTCTTATTAACTTAATGGGACTAATACGAATATTTGATATTTAATTTTAGGTAAAATTTTGGGGAAACCATTTTCCCCTAGACATGTGGAAATACGGGGTTGAATTAGAATTATAGAAAGATAAAAGGTTTTAGTTTCAATATTTTATTATTATTATGTAACGTGCAATGGTTATAAGTTTATGACCCGATTAATGCAATCCAAAATTTTATTTTAATTTATTCTAATTTGTAGTTAAAACTTGGTCTTTCCATAATTTGACCGTCTTTCAAGAGACGAACTCTTAATATTATTCAGTGAGATATATATAATTATGATAGGCAAAGTCTTGGGAAAGACGGTCTTTACATAGGCATATGGAAAGACGGGTTGAATTAGAATTACAGAAATGTAAAAGGTTTTGATTGCAATATTAAAAATTTATTATGAAACATGTTGTAGTTATAAGTTTATGACCCGATTGATGTAACCCAAAATTTTTATCTTGATTTCTTCTAATTTACAGTTTAAACATTGGTCTTTCCATAACTTATGAAAAGACCGTCTTTCAAGAGACGCACTCATTATGATAACCTTTAAAATGAGCTCAACATATACATAATTAATTTTAAGTAATTTGAATGAAATATTATAAAAATAATTATTTTTATTGTATTTTATAGGTAATGATTTCTAACTAAACTAATCGCTTCACTTCATTACAAATATAGTTTTTCGTAGATGACTGAACTTCAAAATTGTAAATAAAATTCTTTATTTTCAATTTAAATGTAAGACACAAAAGGTACATGAAAGTAAAAAAAAATTAATAATATCGCGCAACGCGCAATGGGACTGCACTATTTTTAAAAATTAAAACAGTTAGAATCAAAATATTTATTACAACACAAAAATGCACTAAAGTATTTTTAAAAGTGAATTGAATTCAACGAATACTCAACACTGCTATTCAACTATGATAGTAGGCACAAACTCGCCTCTAATATATTTATGGAAATTTGCGCTATGGCCCTAAAAATGATACGACATCATCCTTCTCTCCAAAATACATTTTTTTTTGTTATTCTTGCATAAATATAGAAATATAAAACAAAGGTTTTTTTTTGAATGTTGGAAAGCGCTAGTACATGTTATAGAGTAATTTAAAGTTGATTACTTAGAAGGAAAGGGGAATTGAAAGGATTACAGATATGTTCTTGTGCTCAATCGTAGATAAATATTCCGTTACGGACTTGAAAAATACAATGGGGGTGCATAGGGTATCATCATGTTCGAGCGGATTTCAATTTGGAGTTACGAGTACAATTTTTGCCTTTTGCACTTAGGTTCCTCCAAGAAAGTTTGAATGGTCAAATCATGAAATTGGCGATGATAAAATGCAATTCAGTAATGTACGATTGTGACTTTCCGATTTTGGGCAGTATGGGTGAACACATGGACCTTGAAAGTCGACATTGAATACTTCTATATAGTCTTAAAAAATTACATTGTGACCCAATTGTGCTACCCCATTATCCGTTGCTCCAAAATACACTATTTTTTGTTATTCTTGCATAAATATAAAATATTAATAAATGATTATTTCGGTGAAATGTTGGAAAACACTAATACATATTCTAGAGTAATTTAAAGTTGATTACTTAGACATAAGAAATCGAAATCGAAAATGATTACGAATATGTTCTTATGCTCGATTGTTGATAAATATTCTGTTACGTACTTGAAAATACAATGAGGGTGTATAGGGTAGCATCACTTTCGAGCGAATTTCAATTTGGAGTTATGAGTAAAGTATTTTTAAAAAAACATTTTGCACTTAAATCCCTTCAAGAAAGTTGAAGTTATCAAATCACGAAATTGGCGAAACCAAAATGAAATTCAATAAATATACGATTGAGATTTTGAAATTTGGGCATGTATGGGTGAATATAAGGGTTTTGAAAGTCAACATTGATTACTTCTACACAGTTTTGAAAAATTACTATGTGGCCAAAAATTGTGTTACCCTATTATCCATTGCTCCAAAATACACGATTTTTGTTATTGTTGCCTAAATATAAAAATATTTAAAAAATTATTTTTGGTGAATTCTTGGAAAGTTTTAGTACATATTCTAGAGCAACTCATATTGTAAACCCATTTTCAAAGTATTTTTTCCTATTCTAACTTGTAAATGTTGGGAATTTTTCTATGTATCGAGCATTGGTATGACTACTGATGCTATTCGTCAACATATCATTGCCCATACAATTATAACGCATCTGCGTGGGGATGCTTCAAAGTATTTTTAATTTTTTTAAAAATTAAATGCAATTCTAGCACTGGTATAGGTGCTAGATGTTTTGCCACCAAAATTTTAACTGCAAAAATTACTATTTAGGTCATAGGCAACCGGTATTAGCACCGGTATATGTCATTCAGCCAATATCGGTGCTGAAAAACATTAAATTCAAACATTTTTTTATTGATAAGCACCGATATCTAGCACCGGTATTCAGTGAACCGGTGCTGGAATTATTCACAGGCACCGATATTTTGCTTTATTTACCAGATTACCAGTGCCTGTGAAATTCTTAGCACCGACATTGCTCTCCCAACAATATACCATGCATACATAGATGTTTTCCAGCAATGTATAACTAAAATTTACAAGTTACAACGAAACAAAACCTGATAATAGTGCAGTTGTAACAATAATATTATGGGAAAAGTGCTTTTATAACTCTTCCTACTTGACATAAGTGTCAATATAACATTTTGATAACTGAAAGTGCAGATATAAGCTTACCTAGTTGTTATAAGTGTCAATATAACATTTTCGGACATATGAAGGCCAAATTTGATGGAAAAGTCAATTTTATCATTTTACGAATGTGCTGATATAACCTTATAAGTTTTAAGAATGTGTTGATATAACCCTATAAGTTTTAAGAATGTGCTAATATAACCCTATCGACGGTCTGACGACGGTCCCGTGGCGGCCGATTTGGACATTTTACATACAATCAACGCCGAAAAGTGGAAGTCAATGCCGGAAATGGGGTGTGAGGGTTATATTGGCACTTACATTAACTAGTTAGGGTTATTTTTGCACTAAAAATTATCTGAGTATTATATTGGTACTTATGTCAAGTAGGTAGGGTTATATTGGCACTTTACCCTAATATTATTGAAACATAACCTAAACCAACCCAAATTTAATCGGGTAGCATTATAACACGATCTAAAATGAACCAACACAAAATATATCTGAATCCAATATGAAAAATTATAAAAAATAACTGAAATGATCAAACCCGAACAAAACTTCAGTACAAAAAATGACGCAATAGTAACCCGATTCGATCCAACCCGACAATATTCTGACCCGACTCAAGCTACCTCGAGTATAAAAATTACACGATAGTTAACCCGGCCCAATATTAACTCGACCCGACACAACCCTACCCGAAGAAAAAACCGACACGTTTTCAACCCGATACGATAGTAACCCGACCTAAACTGACCCGACAAATGCTGATACCCGACCCGAAAAATGAAATCAACATGTTTCAACCCGACCTGTTTCAACACAAAACGTTTTCAACCCGGCTTGTTTCAACACGACACGTTTCCAACCCGACACGATAACCCAAATTGATAATTGACAACCCAAATTGACACCTCTACCTACTCCTGGTAAAGATATACTGTTCAAGTGGGATGGAAGGCACCACGCAAAACTAGGCAACCCATATCCGCAGGATTGGCATGACCCTCTCTTTAGAACTCCACACAACACACATTCGATTCTTTAGAAGCAACACTTCCAATCATGCAAGTTATGAACCATATCCACTGTTGCAACAAAGCCATATCAGTGCATAGTTAAATGAAGAGCAACTACATGGGAGTCTAATGGAAGGACTGTTTCAGCTTTCATGATCTTGAGTTTTCACAGAGGCAAGAGCAACACGGGGCACGGGATGAACTCGGCCAGCAGGTTGGCATCGACGTGCTTGGAGTGGACGGCCTCCATGCTCATCACCACCAAATCCAAGTTCAAATCATCAGCAACCTCGCCGATTATGGCTGTTGGCTTCTTCCCCTCGCCAAGTCGCTCCAACAGCTTGTATTCTTGGAACCCCCCTAAAGCATTTGCAAAGCAAAGTAACTCATAAACATTGCCGGACAATGAAGGGTTGTGTTTCCGGTACAGATTCATATCGATAACAGGCTCTCACAGATGATATTTCACCATTGCAATTAGCAAATATGAGCAAACAAGCAATACTCACGAGTTTGTGCAGAACACTATTCACACGATTACTAGATGTGTGCTAAACATAACAAAGATGAGCATTGAGCATGAGAAGATTGCACAGAGAGTCTTCAGCACTATCACTAGACGTGGAGAATCATTTTAAACAGATTATACGTAGCTCCATAGAGCCGATATGAGTGACAGGGAAAATATTCTATGCAGAAAAGAATGGTTCGGTACTTGCTTAACAAGGTGATGCCTTCAACACCAACAAACATATTAATGATAAAATGGGGCTAAACGAACCTTCTGCTAAATGCCATCGGATACTAGATAGTTGTTTCTCGTGCTCTGGATGCGACTCTTTCTCCTTTTCATCAATAACTGCACAAAAGCAAACAGTTCAGAAGGTCTACATGCAAAAATCACCTCCAAAGCATTGCTGAAACTGAAAACAACAGAAACATGCGAATCAAAGCCTGGGGACAACAACATTACCTATAACTGTTATTTCAGACCCATACTTCTTTGCCAAAGAGGCAGTAGTTGCTGCAGCCTGTTACATTACACGACTAAATTCAGTATAATTTGCAAAAACAACAGATACGTCCACAAAAGATTCACTCTTGCAAGATTTTGATAATTTTCCTATCCCAACACATAAGACCACATAGCAAAACAACTAACAAAACTGAAATCAACTGATCACAATCTACACCCCAATCAAAACTCACAAAATCCCACAACTTCATCCATTGCACTAGCACTACAATCTTACACACTTGCTTACAACTGCCACGGATTTTTCAAATTCAAGCTGAAAGCATACACAGAGCACACCCTTTAAAGGGACCAGTTCTTCCTCCAAATCAAAGAAGCTAAAACAAACAAAAACTACAGGCTGGACAAAGTGGTCAACTAATAGCTCAACTCAAGGCATATATATATATATATAAACCCATAAACTGGAGCGGAACTAGGGGAATAAAATAAGTAAACCTGTCTAGTGCCCTCAGACAAATAAGGGTTGCGATCAGTAATTGGAAGAAGCAGGTGCTTGAACTGACCAAATGAATCAACACCCCAACCAAAACTCACAAAATTCCACGACTTCATCCATTGCACTAGCACTACAATCTTACACACTTACTTACAACTGCTAAGGATTTTTCAAATTCAAGCTGAAAGCATACACAAAGCACACCCTCTAAAGGGACCAGTTCTTCCTCCAAATCAAAGAAGCTAAAACAAACAAAAACAACAGGCCGGAGAAAGTGGTCAACTAATAGCTCAACTCAAGGCATATATATATAAACCCATAAACTGGAGCGGAGCTAGGGGAATAAAATAAGTAAACCTGTCTAGTGCCCTCGGACAAATAAGGGTTGCGATCAGTAATTGGCAGAAGCAGGTGCTTGAACTGACCAAATGAATCAACATCCCAACCAAAACTCACAAAATTCCACGACTTCATCCATTGCACTAGCACTACAATCTTGCACACTTACAACAGCCACGGATTTTTCAAATTCAAGCATACACAAAGCACACCCTTTAAAGGGACCAGATTTTCCTCCAAATCAAAGAAGCTAAAACAAACAAAAACTACAGGCTTGGACAAAGTGGTCAACTAATAGCTCAACTCAAGTCATATATATATAAACCCATAAACTGGAGCGGAACTAGGGGAATAAAAGAAGTAAACCTGTCTAGTGCCCTCAGACAAATAAGGGTTGCGATCAGTAATGGGAAGAAGCAGGTGCTTGAACTGACCAAATGAATCAACAGCCGGGACCGCGGTTCCTTCAGGCGTTGCCTCAACTGAACAAATCATTGATCCAAATATAAATTCACGCAAAATTAATTTCTTGTTCAAATAAGACATGCATGAACAGAATCAAATATCAGAACAGCAACGGAAGCATGAATCAAAAGCAATAAGAGACAGAGTTAGGACCTTTCTGTCCGAATTTACGGAGTTTGGAGAAGAAAGAGAGCTTCGATGCCTTCGGATTGGCGTCAAGTGAAGAGAAAGCGTAGGAGATCAAAGAATTGGAAATGGAGGGCAGAGGAGGAGCTATAATAGATTTCCTCAACCTGGGATTCGAGGTTTCGACCGGGGCCGCTGCCATTAAGTAGTGAGAGAAGGCCATTGAACTATCCCTTATTCTTTGATTCTTGGTCGGAAGTTCAGCGGTGCTATTTATACTGGAAATGGACTCCGGAGAAAATAGAGTTTTTGCAAGAAAAAGAGGGGAAAAATGGAAACGGTTTCAAGAAGGAGCGAATAAAAAACACAAAATCAGGAAGGAGCTAGAGATGGAGTGATGCAGCGAATAAAAAACACAAAATCTAAGTATAGAGAAATCCTTGCAGGTAAATTTAATGGATGATTTACTTTACTATCCTTAATTCATTTTAGATAAACTTTTAGGAAAGACGAGGTTTAATTTTCATCTTTATTTCATCTAATTTACAATTTAAAGTTTGGTCTTTCCATAACTTATGGAAATACCGTTTTTCAAGAGACTCACTCGTTTTGATTTTAATTATTTAAAATTAAATTTAAAATGGCTAGCAGTACGATAAGTACAAAATGCCATCGTTGTCATGAACTCCGTGCGATTTCTCTTCCTCTCGGTGGTAAAAACGGTGCCCCTTTCCAAACTAGCGGCGGGAACTGAAATCGTAGTTTAATTTATTTTGTTGGGATAAATACATTATAACCTTAACGCTAGATTGAAAGTGTCAGTATAACTCTGCAATATCAGAGAGTATCAGTATAACTCTGCAATATCAGAAAGTGTCAAAATAACATTAACTAATTATTGTATATATCAATCTAACCCGATATAACCACACTTCCTAATTCTGACGTTGACCCATGAATATCCAACAATGACAAGAACTGAAATAATAAAAATATCCCTTATCCTATCTATCTTCTTCAAAACCTAATGTTGCCGCCCATGTGCTCCACCATCGTCGCCGCTGTGCTCCGCCATAACCCTTCCCCGCCGTGAGCGCCGCTAAGCCCTCCTCCTCAGTGTCACCGCCCTCCTCCTCCCTCTCCCGCTCCCCGCCCCCCACCTCCTCCCGCTCCCGCTGCCCGCCCGGT
>JAULKK010005617.1:0-10416 GCA_032355705.1 Rubia peregrina
ACATGGAATAGAGGGAAATCTACCTCAATTAATTTGAACCCGGAGATGCTCCATCCTAGGATACTTGTTGATGTTTGGGAGAAGATTGGGCTCTTTAGTGGTTGAAATGTTGTATATGTAGAGGAAGGTGTGGAGTTGGGTTAGGAGGAAGTGTGTTGGAGATGAGAAATTAATGGGTCTTCTTGCTGAATATCAATTAAATGAGATGGGGTTGGGGGGAAATTTCTTCAAAATTTTGGCTCAAAATTTATTTTCCCGCTTGGAATTTTTGTTCAACCGATGTTGGTTTAGTGTCAGTCAAGGGTTCTTTATATGCAAACCTTTTGTGTCGCTGTTTCTATGAGCCAAAGCATAATTTTTGAAAAGTGTCGTAACAAACTCACTGTTAAGATTGCCAGCACTTCCTACTCATGCCAAATAGGAACAAAATTCTCCTGTACGCGTGAATAACAAATCGTTGTCTCCAATTTCAAATTTAGACTTCGCCCAATTCCTTGTAGGAACTTAAGTGCTAAAATGAAAAAATTCACCGGTTGTCCCATACTCGATTATGATCATCCCGAAAATAACCTTGGTCACCCACAACTTATACTAATCGAAGATATTAAAGAAACTGGTCTTATTTCCACATAGACTTTGAGCAGATCTTCCCAAATGACCCTTGTATACTTATGAGTAATCATCTAAAATATACTATAGACCATATACTTGTGCTATTTATCATTTTATGGACGGAATTTTATTTCATTTTTATTTCATGAAAACCTTGGAATGTGGAATTTCATTTGATTCTATTTGGTGGAAATTATCATTCTCATAACGTGAATAGTAAGGGTTTGAACAAAATGCTAAGAAAAATGACGAACGATTACCCCGCTTCGTACTTCTGTTAGACAGTACGCATAATCTCCATATCAAAGATTTGTCCTAATGTTCGGGTGCAGGATTAAGAATTGTAGCGAGCATGCGAGGAAATTGGGGTTACAGTGTAATTTTCAATTTTTTTGCATACACTGTCTGAGGAGATTGTGGTCCCGTTCCATTGACCACAACATGACCAAATCAGAATATCGTGCTCGTGACTTGGTGAATTAGATAAGGGTGTCTCCAGTTTTTCATGTTGACTTCTCCCACTTTGTTGGATAGAAGCAAGTGAAAAATTGAAAAGTAAAACGGCACTCCCAAATTCGATTCCAATCTTTGTTCACGAGACCTTTGCAATCCACATTAAATGATCCCCAAAAGTGATGAAATTGTTTTGGCATGATCCCACAAAAAATTCCACAAAATCTTCCGGTTAGCACTTGCATACTAGTAAGTAATCATATACAATTAACTCTGGGCCATGTATTAGCACTTAAAAAAAATTATGGATGGATTTTCTTTATCTTTTAATTTTTTTTAAAAAACCTAGAATGTGTAATTTCTCCCAATTATGTGTGGTGGAATTTATCTTCCAAATTAATAACGCTTATAGTCAGGTTATTAATGAAATACTAATAAAAACGAGGGAAGAATACCTCGGAGACCTTGATGCATAAGTCGAAACAACATGAGTGCGACAATGTGATTTAGATTATTGGCTATCTCCAATTTTACATTCGTCCTCCCCCACCATTTTGGAGGGACCTAATTGAAACAGAAGAGTTCACCGGTTGTGTTGAAATCGATTCTGATCGAACCGAACATTCATAAAATTCATGGACATTTACAATATGAATTACTAATGTCTAATAAACTGTTTATCGTTATTAAGGTTAGTTATATTCGTTTGGTCAAACTCGATCCCAGTTGCTATGCTAGTGGGCTGAATTATTGTGGTCCAATATATCCACGTCCGACGTTGGTAATATATCGATCAAATGTCACAAAAAATATATTTGCATGCGACATCCCTCATGGAGTTGGTCAGACACATGCCCATTTGCTATGCCAGAGGGCTGAAATAGTGAAACCCACAGTTAGACAAGCTGATGTCGCTAAGCAGTCGGTCTAGTATCGATCAGATCGACTACTATGTTACATCGCATTGGAAAGGAATTCACATGGCTACATAAAAACTACAGATATGAAGCCCACCTCATACATCACTTTTCAACTTTTCCTCGAATTTCAACAGTCCTCCTGCCCATATTCTCAAAGGTATGACTTCAAAATGTGGTTATTTTACTTTTGTCTTTCAATTTATTATTGAAATTGTTATGTATATGGTGTGTGAATGTGTTATTTGCTTCATCTGTTGAAGTTTCTATGGATTATGGTTCTAGGATTAGGTTTTGGGGTGTTAGATGTCGGTTGTATGTTCTTCTCCGTTATTGTGGCTAAATTGTTTTTGGTTTAGGAGCTTTCTGTATGCCTGTTTTCTACTGTTGTCAGATTGTCCCTGTTTCATGAATGCGACGTCTCCTATCCATTGATCATGCTTAGGGTAGAGCGACCATTGTGATGCTGCGTATTCATATTTTTTGTAGTTTACCTAGCATGTGATGTCGCACACGTATCGGTTAACCATTAGGTTTCACATAACCATATGCAGCTTCGCTCTGACAAGTTGCATGTATATATTAGTTGATTAACAGATTAATTGAATTAATTTGTAACGAATCATTAAAATATGAATTTTAGGAATCATGTCTAACAGTGCAGGTTCGCGCAGTTCCTCGATTGTGGTGAGCGATTTTATGTTTACATTTAAATTGCGTTTCCTTGTATTACCAATATTCTAATTTAATTTATAATATTTCCTTGACCAATACAGATTCGCAGAGATTCAGATGATGACCGTCGGTGAAATATATTTGGAAATATCATTCCTCATTTTGTCAGCACCCTGACACAGACGAACTTCAAGACAGTTCCCATCCTAGTAAATAATCCCTGCCACACATTGATTTTATTTTCAAAAATATTTTTCTATACTTTACCTTCATATTTATTGAACATGGTTTTTTTATTTATAATTCAGTACGTGTCTGGCCAGATTGTGGAGCTCCTACTGCTGTACAAGTTGCCTTCTGTGCTCAAGTTCAGCAGAAGGGAGTAGCACATGAATTACTCGGGGAACAAGAAGCTGAAAACCCTGATGCTGAAGGGTTTTTCAGCAGTTTCTTCTTGATGAAGAACTTAGGGTTGGGGACATGCTCTACTTCGAGTTGATCAATGGTGTCGACCCTGTAGTTTTTAATGTTGAAATTCTTTCCTATTGATATAATTAGTTATTTTGCCTAGACTAGATCAGAGCATTTATATTAAACAAGTTAATTCACATTTGGACCAATATTTGTATTGTCGGTGTTTGATATTTAATCTTTAATCTATAATATTTTTGTTAGCTATGTTATTTTAATGTTATTCAATGTTTAATATTTAATCTAACATACGCACAAAGGTTTAATAGTAGTTTCTGTTAAAAAATCGAAAAAATTATTGAGTATTGTTTCAATCAGTCTAAAACTTTTGTTGATGCGAAATATATTTTTAATTAAACTTGAGATGTTGACCGCCTGCTTGGTGGGCTGAAATTGTTAGGTCCATGTAAGGCTACAACGTCGGTAAGGGGTCGACACCATGCCACCCGATCCAACTTAGGTGCGATATCGCACACTTTGAGGTGGACTCCACAATGGTTCAAAATGGAATCATTCCGAAATGGGTATAAATAGAGAGACCCTAACAATCAGTTCAGCCATCTATTCACAAATTTCCCGCGAATTCCAGTAGTCTCCAGTTTTCTTCCTTCTATTCTCTCTTGGAAATTTTGTTGTTGTTTTACTCTCCTAACACCCAAGTTTTGGAATCCTTAGTTTACAATGTTCGATCTGTGGTCTGTGAATTTGTTTTGATTTTTTTGGCTATCTAGTTTTGTCTCAAATTTATAAGAGTGTGAACTTTCCTTAACTTTAAACACAGGTACAATGTTTTGGCATGTCTCAAAAGGGTTTTTGTTTAATTTGATGTTGATGAAGCTTCATTTTTAAAGATTTTATCAGTTTCTTCCCGTAGCTTCCTCTGATATATGCGACGTCGATATTCTGTCTGCCACAACTCAGTTTATACCATTATAGTGCGACGTTGTATATTCTTACTTCCAGTAGCTTATTCTTCAGATTGTGACGTCGCACTATTATCGCGTGGCCTTCAGTATGACCGAAATGTTACCAACATCGCATTATGACATTAAAGTGTCGAATGATTATGCATATGTGACTTCGGTCTTGTGTTGGTCATGTGTTTGGCTTTACCGACCAATATGTGAAGTTGCAGGTACACGTCGACTATCCCAATACTTTGGGCTGACATGTACCTGCGATGGCATTGCCTCCCTTTTTAGGTCTTTTGCCAACTTACATACACACACACACACACACACACACATATATATATATATATTTATATATATATATATACCACCTAACACATCTTCACATGATGTTTTGGTGCTGGAGATTGTATGCATTTTTGTGATACGGATCAAATTCCTTTATGATCAGTGGCTGCGAGCATGTCAGTGTTCCCTCGTCCCCGTTGTTTCCTCCTGCAAGAGAAGCAAGGAAAAGAGCAGTATCTCCTATGCAAATGTTTGATATGGTGTTGTTCTCACACTAGGAACTCCAATTTTGTCAAGACAAATCAACCCCCGCAACTCTCTGGGAGCTTGTGACATAGTGATAGTTGAAGACGGTTTGGATTGTAGGCATGTTTTTGCTAGGTAATCTGCCACCTTGTTTCCTTCTCTGAAGACATGTCTAACCGTGTGTAATGTGTTCTTTACAGCCAGGGTTGTGCACATTTGGTAGTGTCTCCAGTCTGTAGAATTTGGATTACAAATTCCATGGACTGTAGTCAAACAATCAGACTCCACAACATACCGGCTTAAAAGCATCTGTTCTCCTAACTGATAACCTAGAGACACTGCTATCAGTTCTGCTTGTATGGGTGATGAAGTCGTGCTATAAATCGTTTTCATTTTGATTACATCACCCTCTGAGTCCCTCCCTAACTATTATGCCTATCCCAGTAAAACCATCGTGCAAGTAAGCCGCATCGACATTTAGCATTGTGCAAGTAAGCCTCCGAATCATTCATAATTATGTTGACACTTTTGTGTAAAATATAGGGGTTTCATTTAATTATGAGGCGAAGAAGATGCACTACTCTCTCTTGTCCTTGTTTTATTTAAAATGGTTTGATTGTCATTCGAAGATTACTTTATAAATAAATATCAATCCAACTTTTTCTTGTAGAAATGCTATGACATTGCCATTATGATTTTCACAGTATTTGACGAGATGATAAAGAGCGATATGAGGGAAGAGCAAGATGAAGAGGATCCGACAGCAGCTGATCACGGACCCGAACGTCCTTATTTGATTCATCCAGGCTACGTTACTTGCTTCGGATTTTTCTGATTGTTGTCCAAGGCAATGGTAAACATCTTAGGCGCCTCAGGTAAACCCCGCCTCCCATTTCCCAACATCTTATGTTGTAGTCTATGGAATCATATGAATTAGATGGGGTTTTCCTTCATTTTTTTTATTGGCGATCTTGTCTATTCTGTTCAGAAGGCAAAACGAAATCATTTTGAACTTTTATTTTAAACGACACTGTTTTACAATTAAATTCAAGACATATCCAATTCGGTTTTTAATTAAAATGGGTATCGTTTTGACTTCTAGATGGATCGGACCTGGCAAAATCCCAGATAGGTGATCAGGTCTCATAGTTGAAGACTATGGATAAAAAATTAAAATTATTTCAATATAATGTGTTTTTTACGGAGGATTTTTTTATATAATTAGGGCTGGTTTATTTAGGATATAAATAGAGAATATTAGAGCTACAAGAGGGAAAACCCCTTATAGAGAGTTCTAGTCCAATTCTGAAACTCTATCACACACATCCAAGTGAAGCGTCGGATTAACCAAAATCCGATTCAAAGTTTGGTTCTAGACAACTCAAATAAGGGACAACAAATCCCTTTAGCAAAAATGTTAGCCATTGGAATCAAAGTGGAGACTAGACTGACACGTAATTTTCCACAAGTAATTTCCCACGCAAAGTGATAGTTTATGTCCATATGTTTCGCATGCTTGTATGCGATCGAATTTTGAGCCAAAAAATTGCATTGTCGGGAAACTAGAAAGAGGAACCCAAAAATCACGATGCGGACGAGATAACCAAACAACTTAGTAGCACTATTGGCCAAGCACGATACTCTATCTCAAAACTGGAACAAGAAACCGTGAGATGTTTCTTGACACTCCAAGAAATTAGATTACCACCCAGAAACACATCATATCCTTAGGCGAGCGACGAGTCTCAAGACATGAGCTCAATCTGCATTAGAGTTCTCAAAATTTTAGAGGAACAATGATAACTAAAGGAGAGACCATAATGAATAGTGCCACGAACATAACAAAATTTACGAGTCACAAAAAAAATCACAAGGATCTTGACGAAGCTGACGGATCAAATTAAATTCAATGGCCAAACTAGGAAGAGTAATAGTGAGGTGTTGAAGAGCATCAACCAATGGCCGATAGAGGGTAAGATTTGTGAAAGAAGCACTAGTAGTACTATGAAACTGAGACTATGGCACAAACAACGTAGAAAAATAGTTGCATCAACCAATCATGTCCGCCTGTTGAAGAATGTCTACAGTATACTTTACTTGACATAAGAAGAGCCCAGATGAAGTAGAGGACACCTCCAACCCAAGAAAGTAATGCAATGAACGTAACTCCTTGATTGAAAACTCTTGATCCATTCAAGTAATATACTGACGAATAATCGCACAATCATTTCCTTTGAAAATGATGTTATCCACGTATACCAGGAGGTATAATAAGGTGAATCCTTGAGAGAAAGTGGACGAGGAAGTGTTTATGGAGCTCCAAAGAAAGCTAAGTTCTCGAAGATAAGTATTGAATTGTCGGAACCAAGCACGGACGCTTGTTTAAGACCATAAAAGACCTTATGCAATGGACAGTCATAATCAAGCCGAGTAAGAGCCTTGTAGCCAAATGGTTGCACAATATTTTAGGATATAAATAGAGAATATTAGGATAGTTACAAAGTGCTAAACTCTTACATAGTTCTTCCTTTTAAAGAAATGGAGATTAAACGACCTGTATACTGTATCCCTGGTGTACCATGTATAAATGTGCATTGTATACATATTAAATGTGTATTTTAATACTATTATTTGTGTATTACAATATTTATCAGTAATCACAATTAAATTTAAGAGTTAAGTGCTAAAATGACCATGACTTTAGGTTGAAAGTGTCAATATAACCCTGCAATCTCAGTATGTGCCAAAATAATCCTTAACCATGTTAACTTTTAGTCAACTATTTTACTGCAGGAATAAGGTGAAAATACCTTTTTGCCCTTATTTTTAAAAAAATGTCAAAATATGAAATGTCTTCCTTGCCCCTTACTTTATTTCTCCTTTTCTCCTATTTTCCTCTTGCATTTTCTATTCTTCCCCTGACTTTCTTACCGCTCCACCCTTCTTCCCGCCTTCTTCAGCCCGAAGCACAAAAAATGAGACATTGCCTCATAGCCCTTCATTTATGCAAGAGTCTGTCATTCCTTGTCGGCGTTGTCATATTTTATTCCTCATCTTCAAGCGGCCGACAGATTTCCTTGTTTTGCGTCTTTCCCGCCAGCTTCACCCCCTAAAATAGGGCATCGTCCAAAATGGTAATCTCTCATCAATATGTGTTGGATATTGCCCCAATTGTTACCTCTGATTGCCCTTATGGAGTTGTTTTTGTTCATTGTTTGAGATTTAGGGGTAAAATGTGCCATTTAGGGTGAATTTCCTAGGGGTTTTTTAGCTTTTAGAATTTTGCATGTTTTATTGTGATTTCTGGGCTCGTGGAGATGTTAGGGTTTGTTTTGATTGGCTGTGTTAGGGTTTTTTTATGGTGTTGAGTAGGGGCTGGTTGTGAAGTCCTATACTGGATGGGGTTTAGTTTTGTTTCATGTAATGTCATAACAGGGGACATTTTTTCATAAATTTTGTTGTGTTTTGAATGGTTGTAATGTTAGGTGGTAGTTGTAGATTTACTTTGGTGCTTTTTTTATGTAATTGTTGTAATTTGTTGCCTTCCTTGTGGCTCTTGTATGTTGTAGAGGCATTCAGGTATTCATTTCTCAAATGTCCATTGTGCTGAAATAACCTTCAATTTATTAACTATGTGCTGAAATAACTCTGTCTCTATATTGGAAGTGCAGATATAACCCTGGCTTTATTGACTATGTGCTGAAATAACCCTGTATAACTCTCAGGGGTATTTCGGGCACACAATTTTCAATTTTTTGCTAAAGGTTATTTTAGTCATTTCCTTTTTTCTTCATCGAAATTTACACGGTCAACGTTAAAAAGATAGAGTTTGGGCATATCGGCACAATTTTTCTAAAAGTTAGAGTTAGATTGATACATACAATAATAAGTTAGGGTTATCTTGGCACTTTTTGAGATGCATGGTTATATTTGCACTTTCAGGCTAAAATCATGGCTATAAATGTAAATAACCATAAATTTAATGATGTATAATAACACATAAAATAATATACATTCACATGATATAGAATACACAAATGTCACTAGGGATACGATGCCCATGGTACCACATGGATACCATATAATCTGCGGAGATAAAATTCTGTAATAAGTGCCAAATTCTAAGAGACTTTCCAACCTATCTTTGTCATTTTCTATTCTTTTCAATTCCAATTCTCATGGTTTAAATGTTTTTTACCAGTTTCAGGAGAACTTATAATGGGGAAGACGATTGAGAGAAAAAAGAAGCACGTATGGTCTGTCCGGGTGTTGGGAGAAATTCTGAAGTTAACTTCGATGTTTGAATACGAAAGTAATGGAGGAAAACCACTGGGGAATGGGAATATATGGCCACATATTCCCTTGCATGTGGAAGGAGAATAAGGGCACCATGTGAAACGATCAGTAAGGACACTCAAATCCTGATTAGTGATTGCTGCCAAAAACGACATACCTGAGATGGTGCAACAAATTCTACTGTTTTACCGGCGGCAATCCATGACATGGATCCCGACAACCAGCGGCGGAACTGGGGGCGAGTCGGTGCGGCCGCTCCCAAACCTCCGGTGACTAGGGTAATATACCCCTCCCGCCCCTCCTAGCCCAGCCCCACCCCTCCTCAAATTTACTTCTAGTTCCGCCACTTTCGACAACAAAAACATCGTACTCTTGGCCACCGAGAACCAGCACCGCCACATTTTGGTGATGAGGGATACCAACATCTTGAATGACACCATATTTTGTAAAGTTGATAAGGATGGAAACACCACCTTGCATCTTGCTGCAAAGCATCAAGAACATAAACCCTGGGTTATGTCGGGCTCTGCTCTACAAATGCAATGGGAAATCAGGTGGTACGAGGTACTCCCTCTGTCCCAACTCTATTTGCTTTATTGTTTTTTGACACTATTCTCTATCAAACTCTTACTCCATGTTGGATAAAATTCAGTTTGTCAGGGATACGATGCCCAAAACACTTCATCATAAGATCCAACAAGGAAGGAAATAATCCCCAGGAAATCTTCACCGCCACCCACAAGGAATCACCAAGAGCGGCGGCATTGGCTTACCAAGGTCTCGGAATCATGCTCCCCCGTGGCAGGCCTCATAGCCACCGTCACCTTCGCTACCTCCACCACCGTTCCCGGCGGCATGAAGTCGGATGGAACACCAAATCTGGAAAACAAAATCACGTTCTACATTTTTGCCCAAGCTTCGCTCATGGCACTTTGCAGTTCCATCACAGTGCTAGCCATATTTCTGACCATTCACGCGTCTAGATTCCAAGAACGAGATTTCCGAACCAATCTTCCAGTGAAACTTCTGATGGGATTAACTTCGCTCTCTTTTTTCGCCATTTCTGTGTCCATCTCATTGTTGGTAATTAATTAAATCTAATTTAGTGGAATATCAATAATCATATTCAAGATCTCATACATGTATTCAATCTGAATCTACCTAAGGGTTTAGATTATCTTTGTAGCGTACGGAGAAACGTTCAATCACGGAGAAGAGAATCTCAAATGTGATCCCTCTATATGTATTCACACAGCACGATCAGACCGTCTCGCCGTTGTCAGCTTAGAACAAATCTGCAAGCAAAGACGATCATGTCCGTCTTCCTCCTTCTCTTTCACAGCAAGGTTGGTTTTATGAGAATGGTAGGGTTACTCTGTTTCTGCCGTCTGGAACGGCCAGGTTCAATAATGTCTGTTGTAATGTTTATTCCTTTGTAAAATATTTATTTATACAGAATAAACATGACACTAAACCCTAATCCTAAGTCAATATGGGCCCAGCCCAATTGGACTTAATGAGTTCTAAACTCATCTCTCATATAATTA
>JAULKK010005628.1:0-10416 GCA_032355705.1 Rubia peregrina
AGGAGGAAGACCATCGTTGCCCCATGATTTCGGACGCAAATTGGGGTCCACTAATCTCTCCTCTTTATAATCATCCAGGTCGGGATCCTCTTGTTCGGGCTTTGCCGCTTCGGGTCCCCGCCGGTCGCCGGAGGAGCTCTCCACAAACCCATCCGGCAATGAATCCGCCTCCGGCAGCTGACTGGCGTCAGGGTTTTGGCTCAAGGTAGGGTTTGGGTCCTCCATATCGCCTGCAAATTACAATAACTACCGTAAAGTAATCTGTTTTTCAGAGAACATGTAGTTTTACACAAAATGTAGGATTTGTTCGTTCGAAAATGGAAAACCAAACCCTAGCAATATTTGGAGAAAATGATGAATGGAGAATGAGTACCTTTTGATTAATGCGGTGAGGTAGTTTGTGTTCTCTGCGATCCCGCTGGTTTTAAGATGTAGGGAATCCAAAAGTGCACATACAGTAATTGTTTTTGTTTGTGATTTACTATAAATGCACATTTACTGGACTTGTCACTTTACCTCCTGTTCCAACTCCAAAAAAAGTTCAAAAGACGTTAAACTAAAAATGGGGGTACGAAGAAACAATAATGATACTACCGGTGAAAATACTCAGGAAAAAGTCACAGTGACTGATGTGTCAATCTACGTGACAAACACATCATCCGCACTCCAAAAAAACAAAACTAATAAATTCACATTTCATTCCTCTTTTTACCTTTTGTTCCTCTCATTTTCCCGCTTCTCTTTCTTTTCTATGCGGTGTGAAGCCACGGAAAAAAATTCGATGGATTCTATACTCCGATTACATACAATATTAGTACCGAAGAAATTGCAAAAGAGTATTCGTCTTTTCGAGGTGCATGGTAGTTTCCCGGTAGCTGTCGAGCCGGAATTAGGTCGACGAGTTTCTCTCGAGACAAAGAATTGGCCTCCAAAGGTATGCCCGTCTTGTTTTCCCTTTCCTTTATTTGTCAAGAATACCTTTTAGTCGTAGTTATGTAATTATTTTTTTATTTGTGTTCACCCATAATTTTGATTAGGCTGTCTAGAAAGACTGCATAGCATTTCTCATTGGAGATTTATTAATGCACTGCACTAATGCTTCTGGATGTCTTAGCAACATGGAATTTCAAAATTTTGGCTTGGTTTATCGCACCATTTTTCATAATTTTGACTGTTTCATTTGGCAGAAATTGGATCAACTTCCATGGAGAATAAAGAAATTAGTATCATCAGTGATATTCAAGGTATTTCTTTTAACGTCATGAATTTTCTTTTGTATGTTAAATCATGATTCTGATCCTCTTTCTGTAATGAAACTGACGTTGGATCCGTGTACATTAATTTCTTTAGTAAATATAAAATCTTCTCAAGATGCTCACAATATGTTCGTTAAAATGTCTAAACCAAGAAGTGCATCACTAACATTCCCACCTGATCACGTTAAGAAACATCCTCTGAGACTGGAAATGTATACGGTCGGGTCCAAGTGAGAAACAAATGTATCATACATATTATGTTGCATGAATCTCTTTATAAAAATGAGTAGAAGAAGTTGGAAACTGTATGTTTGAATCATATTTGTTTCGCGACGGAACCTGTCAACTTGTATCCTTGCATCATCCCATAATATCATTAAATTTTCTGTAATATCTTTTTGACTTTTTAGTAGATGTTTTAAATTGTAAGAAAATGAGGTCAGATTTCTTTGAATCCTTCCAACAAGGATTCCTTACTCAGTAATCATACTGAGCCAAATATTATTTCTTGACAACAATATTCATACTATAGACAACTGAAACTTATACATTTGCAGGGGATAACGACATAGATAGAGATAAAGAGAAGAAAATTCTTTTAAAATTATCCGAGGAAGAAGTTTTAACTCCAGAAGTCGGAATGTGTTCCTCATCTGAAGAGGAAGTTCGTGAACTCTACAACTCCTATGCCAAACACTTTGGTTTTGGAATTTCTAAATTATGTTCCCAAAAAAATGATGATGGTCGGCAAAAGTATCTTTCATTTGGATGCTCCAAAAATGGTAAGACTGTACCAGAGCTAAGAATACTTTTTATCCAAGGCCATCCAGTAAAACAGACGGCAAAGCAAGAATCAATGTTAGAGTTCAAAATGGTTATTTATTTGTAGTAACTGGTTTTCATCATGAGCATAATCATGGATTAAGTTCAGGGAAATCGAGACATTTTAGAAGTAATAAAGTATTAAATTCTTGTACGAAGAGAAATTAGAGATGAATGATCAAGCTGGAATTGGTTTGAGTAAGAGTTTTCAATCTTTTGTTGTTGAATCTGGTGGTTATGAAAATTTATAATTTGATGAAAGACAATGCAGAAATTACGTATTCTTTGAAAGACAATGTAGAATTTGCAAATATAAAGTATGATTACACGTGCTTGTAATCCATTTAAAATAGCTACACGCACCACATGTGGATTACACGCACCACACGTGGATTAAACGAACCACGCGTGGATTACAGGCATCACACCTACATGTGTAGCACACGTGGATTACACACGCAGATGTTTTTTTTGCACGGATTACACACGTCACACCTACATGTGTAGCCACACGTGGATTACACGCGCCAAACACCTACCTGATTCGTGTAATCCACGTGGTGCATGTAATTCACGTGTGGCGCGTAATCCACGTGTGGTGCATGTAATCCACGTGTGGCTACACAGGTAGGTGTGACGTGTGTAATCCACATGTGGCGCGTGTAATGGCAAAATGAAAAACTTTGATATTTTGTTATTTTAAATTTTAGATGTTTTATTTATGATTTTAATGATGCGTCCTCCGTAATTTAGACACGCGTAATCCACGTGTGGTGCGTGTAATTCACGTGTGACTACACAGGTAGGTGTGACGTGTGTAATCCACGTGTGGTAAAATGAATTTTTTTGATGTTTTGTTATTTTAATTTTAGATGTTTTATTTATGATTTTAATAATGCATCCTCTGTAATTTAGACACGTGCAATCCACGTGTGGCTACACAGGTAGGTGTGACACTTGTAATCCACATGTGGTGCGTGTAATCCACGTGAGGCTACACAAATAGGTGTGACACGTGTAATCCACGTGTGGTGCGTGTATTCCACGTGTGGCGCCCTCTCTATTTTTATTTAATTTCCAATTTCCCACAAAACAAACCATAATAATTTTTATAAAAAAAAATTAAACCTAGAGGGCGCATTTCCATAATGTGCCCTCTCCATTTTTTATTTAATTTCCAATTTCCTAATTAAACAAACCGTCATAATTTTAAAAAAAAATTAAACTAGAGGGCGCATTACCATAATGCACCCTCTCCAATTTTCAGTTTAAAAAAGGTAAAAACCTGAGGGCGCATTTCCATAATGCGCCCTCCCCCCTTTGCATCAATCCCCCATCTCTACCCTATTCAGCATCCATGTGAGGGGCAAAACACTCCCCAAAAAGAAAGCACTCGTCTTTCTAGACAGATTAATCAAAATTATGGGTGAACACAAATAAAAAAAACTATTACATGACTACGACTAAAAGGCATTCTTGACAAATAAAGGAAAGGGAAAACAAGACGGGAATACATTTGGAGGCCAATTCGTTATCTCAGGAGAAACTCGTCGACCTAATTCCCGCTCGACAGCTATCGGGAAACTACCATGCACATCGAAAGATGAATACTCTTTTGCAATTTCTACCGTACTGATATTGTATGTAGTCAGAGTATAGAATCCATCGAATTTATTTCCGTGGCTTCACACCGCATAGAAAAGAAAGAGAAGCGGGGAAAAGAGGAACGGAAGGTGAGAAGAGGAACGAACCGTGAATTTTATTAGTTTTATTTTTTTTGGGTGAGGATGATGTGTTTGCCACGTAGATTGACAAATCAGTCACTATGAATTTTCCCTGAGTATTTTCACTGGTAGTATCATTATTGATGAAGAAAATATAAAGCAGCTCCTGGACAACGATTAGATCAATTATAATAAAAAATACTCGCTCTGATTTTTTTTATACTGACACCTTTTCATTTTTATGGTCTTTTTATATTGACGTCTTCCTCTTTTGGTAAATTCTAGATTATTTCTATCAGCTGAAATTACTTTTTACTCTCTCAGTACAATCTCATCCACCCATTTTACTTTTTTTAAAAAAATTGTGCCCATTGTTTGTTGCCAATATTTTGAGACCAGAGGGAGTATTAATTAATAATTGTTAGTGTTTTTTTTATGAATATGAAGTATATTAAGATCAAACAAAACTTGAAAGGTTTTAGCCTATCACTCCTGCCCATTTCTATCAACTGAATTTACTTTTTTACTCTCTCAGTACAATCTCATCCACCCATTTTACTTTTTTTAATTGTCCCCATTGTATGGTGCCAATATTTTTAGACCGCAGGGAGTATTAATTAATAATTGTTAGTGGTTTTTTTAATGAATATGAAGTATATTAAGATCAAACAGAACTTGAAAGGTTTTAGCCTATCACTCCTGCCCATTTCATATACCCCAAACTCTTCATTTCTATAATTATTCTTTCGGGAAATAAAGAAAACATTACACAACCTGCTTAAACTTAAGTCCAACTTCCTCTTCTATCACTTCCTTCCATTTCTTAGCTTTCCTCCACCCACATTACGATTCAATCTGAATTGCAATAGTCTCAACTTTCAATTCTTCCTTCCTGAAGATTCTTTGGTTTCTAGCATTCCAAATTTTGTACAAAACAACATCCATAATCATCATTTTTTCCACCTGATTCCTTCTTGTTGTCACGAGTAAAGTTTTCCTCAGTTTCCTCAAGTTTTCTGGTTCTCACTCCTAGCTTTCTCAATAATTCGTTTGTAAACTTACACCTTGTAAACAAGTGACTTGCATCCTCATCTTCCTCTTCACATAGTTTACATTTTTGTTGTTCTCTCAGTACTCCATGAGATTGCAGCCTCTCTGCTGTGGTAGGATATTCTTCCACATCATTCACATAAAAAACCAGTGTTTAGGCGATAATATTTTTGTACCAACCCACTTTAGAAAATGGATATTTCACGCCTCTTCCTTTCATCATATCATAAACAACCCTTATCTTCAGTTTACCTTTCTGATCAGTGCAGTTCTTCATCTCCCGCAGGTATCTATTTTTCAGTTTATACAGATTCTTCCATGTCCGCCTACTGCTTTCTGGATGTTTGTACTTTACCAGTTCCACATTCTTCAGATAGTAAGCTTGTATCCACTTTACCCACATCATATCATTTTTTGATTCCAAATCTCATATCTATTTACAAACAGCTGCTTTGTTCCTAATCGATGGATCTTTAATCCCCATACCACCCAAGTTTTAAATTCTGCAAAGAGAGTTCCAAGCAGCTGGTGTGTAGCCTTTACTTCCTTCTTCTCTCCCCCATAGAAATCATCTAAAAATTACCATTATTCTATCATGAATACTCTCAAGAATGTTTAAGATACTTGCCCAGTAGCTTGCTATGCTCAAAAGAACAATATTGATTGACTAAAATTTTCCAGCGTACGACAACCTTTCTGAATTTCAGCTCTTCAGTCCCTTCCTTATCCTATCCAACAAGTGTTCACAATCTCCTTTACTCCATTTTGTCCGTGACAAAGGCAATCCCAGGTAACTCATAGGAAAATCTCCCATCTTCACATTCAACACATTAGCCTGAATCTGCTTCTCCCTTTCATCCATCCTGGGAAAGTATATATTTGGTTTTTGTTCACTAATTGACATACCAGAAACCTACACAAACTCATTCAAACCCATTTTAATACCTTCCATAGATTTTTTTAGCCTCACTGAAAATTAACAAGTCATCAGTAAACAATAGAGTATGTATTCCACTCCATTACACATTTGATGGTAGTTTACTGCTCCAATATTATATTGTTTAGTCATGAGTCTAGAAAAGTATTTCATGCTCAGGACAAGCAATAAAGGTGAGAGGGGATCACCCTGCTTCACTCCACTTTCCATTCAAACATTTCAGATCTTCTACCATTTAAAGTGTACAGAGTTGAGACTTCACGGTACTTCTTACAATCCAGTATACCATCTGATTTGAAAATTTTAGTAATCTCAACCATTTTACTAAAAATTCCCAGTTTACACAATCAAATGCTTTATTGATATCCACTTTCACTACACAACTGACTTTCATACTTTCTGAATTATATTTATGCAACAATTCCTGAGTTAAGAGGATGTTGTGTGCAATATTTCTTCCCTTGAAAAAAGCACTCTAATTTTGGCTGATCACATATGGCAGTTTATCGGTAATTCTACTGCAAATCACCTTAGTTATAATTTTATAAATCATTGAGTAGCATGATATTCGTCTAAAATCATAGGCTACCTGTGGGATGGGCACTTTGGGGATTAGTGTTAATACTTCTTTGTTCAATTCTTCTGGTATTTGCTCTCCTTTAAAGAAACTCTGCACAACTGCAACCACGCTTCTTCCTGTGATACTCCATGTTGTCTTGGAGAATTTACTTGTATATCCATCTGCTTTATGGATTTTGTTGGCATTTATACTCCATAATCTTTTCTTAATTTCTCCTCAGTTACTGGGACTATCATTCCTGCCTGCTGTTTTGAAATTGACTTTTGAAATTGACTAAGTTGCAGTTGCTTTTGAAATTGACTAAGCAGATATTTCTCTATTTCCTCTTGATCTGTTCTGAGCTCCCTATCAATCATCAAATTCACAACATTGTATTTATACTGCCTACTTTTCAGTGGAGCATAAAGCATTTTGGTTTGTCTATCACATTCTTTCAGCCATTGGAATTTTGCTTTTTGATGCAAAAACCAATATTTTGCTTCATCCATTCTTTCCACTTCTTTCCATGCTTTCTCCTCTTCTGCTTATTTTTCCACAATCCATGGATCTTCATTCAGTTTGTTCTGAGCTTCCAGCCATTCTTCCTTTGCCTTAGCTGCTTTTAAACCAATTCCAGAGAATTCCCTCCTGTTTAGTTTCTGCAATGGTCCTTCCAAAGCCTTTAAGCTTTCTACCAACTCTTTCAATGTTTTTGCTGCTTTAATACCCCATATCCTGCTAACCATCTCAGTAAAAAAAAGGGTGATAATTCTCACATATTAATGTATTTAAAACACCTCAGAATCTTGATTTCATTCTCCTTCCAATTTAAAACTAATGGAAAGTGATCTAAAATCATTTATGCTTTCACTTCACAGTAAGCCCCTCTGTTGTTTTCCAGCCATTTTTGGTTTACTAAGCATCTGTCTATCTTGCTTTGAACTCTTTTTCGAATCTGCCTTATGTTATTTAAGGTATAGGTTTGCCTAATTGTCTTAATTTCAATCAACTGATTTATCTCCATAATCTCATGAAAATCCTCCACTTCTTTTCCACCAATCATGCATGTCATTTCTGGGGGGGGTTAAAATCACCCATAATCACCCAAGGTTTATCATCTTTGACTCTTAGTTTCTTCAAAAATTCCCACATAGACTTTCTTTTCTCAATGGTATTAAAACCATATGTCATTGTCAAGTAAATTTCTCGATTCCTCATTTTAGTCTTCATTTCAGCATCCATCCATTGCTTCCCTATATTCAACAAGTTTTTCTCCATGTAATCTGGTCTCCATCCTAGCTAGATCCCCCTTCCTTTGACTACTCTTCCATTTGTCAGTAATTCCCATCCCAGACCTATTCTTCCCCATATTTATTTTCTTCTTTTATCTTTGTTTCTAGTACTCCAATACACCCAATATTGTTCTCAACACAAAACTTTCCTATTCTTCTATGCTTCTCACACTTATTCAACCCTTTAATGTTCCAACTTACATTATTATCTTTCATAGATGTCAGATGGATCAGTTAGAAAATTATAGATGCTACTAGTATTCAACACTTCATTCTACTCACACTTGACTTATTGGCTTACTATCACCTTCCTTTCATTTATATGATGTACTTTATTAGGCAAAGAATCACTGATTTTCATCTCACTTTTAACCCTGGAAAATGCTAATCTCTCTTTCTCCTTTGTCATTCTATCCAATCATAAAGGTTTACCAATGAGGTTGATGATTTTACTAATAATATTCGGTTGCCAATAAGCCAAGAGCAGATTAGGCAACTGAATCCATACTGGAATCGAATCAGGCTCCTTCCTTTCACTATTCACATCCCAAACTTTTAACAGAACATGTCTATTATCAAAGAAAACTACTCCAGTTTCTAGCACATAATTTCTCAAACAAATATTATGAAATTTCACCAAAACCAAACCAGAATTTAGCTGTCATACCTTCTTCACTTTCTTTCCCTAGATTCAGGAAAAAAAATAGCCTTCCATCACCTTATATGGCGGATTACTCCCCATAACTCTGCAAATGATTGTGTCCTCCCACTGCTTTGCACTTTCCTTGACATCTTCCACTGTGATTTCACCCATCACTAGACCTTCCACCACTGTTGGTTCATAGAACTTCATCTCTGTTTCTACTAATACTGAGCTTCATGTTTTCTTCACCCCACTTTCCTATTCTTGTTCATCACCCCCATGCTAATTTCCTGCTTATCGTCTCCATTTTTCCAATGTCCATTGTACCTTCACTTTTGCTGGTTTTCCCTAATTCAGATTTTGGTGTCACCTCCCCATTTGTCATCAGCTTCACCTCTTCCTTCTCCTCAACTAGAATTCCTTTCAACCCCATTTCTTCGATTACCCCTTTATCACTCCTTCTCTCCTTTATAGACCACCATAACATCCCCCTGTATCTGAGATGTTGCCTTTTGAGTCTTCCCTCTATTCAGTTTCCTTGATCTACCCATTTGGGTGGTCGATCTTCACTCAAATTACCAGATCAGTTAAAACAATAATTGTCAGTATTATTTTATAATTATTCATATTGTGATACATTTTAATAGTTTTTCAAAGTTATGGAAACCTTAAATTAAAAAAATCAAATTATTCCATTAGTTACATTATTTATAAAATAACGACTCTATCTAAATGTTAGTCAGTCTAAAATAAAACTTTGTACACTTAAAACTATGCCAATGCCATATTATTTTTTGAATTGACAAAATCGTCTCATTGGTAGAACGAGTTGGAGGATCAAATAATCTCGATAGTAAAATGAGTAAGCGGATCAGAAATTGACAACATAGATCGGTCCAACCAGTGCACAACACATAAAATTGCACATGCGTACTACGTGTAGTAGCATTAGCATAGGCATTTCGATATACATGAACATTTCTTTACATTAGCATAGGCATTTGAATATACAAGAATATTTATCTAAAACTTTATATACGTTCCTGTGTAAGCATATCGATACATAATCAGATCTCTAAGAATACCAGAAATGATAAAAAGTTATGTGAATTTTCTCTATTAACACAAAACTGTGAAATGATAAAAAGAGGATACTTGGAATCTACAAATTTGAGCCTATAATGATCCAAAGTTACACAACCAGCTGTTGTAGCTGCTGTTCATAACCAGAGAGCCAAGAAAATAATTGTGTAAACTGTCAGGCTCTTATGGCTAACCCACCTCATGTTGTTGGTTATCTACAAATCTGTCAACCTAATATGATCGATTCATTTTCAGGAGTGTATTCTAATGGGGTGCATTCTTACAGCTTCACAATCTAGGACACTGGCTTCTTGTTCCGATTCTTGGCAGTCTTGGCAGCAGAATCTGACGTGTCTCTTTTCCTTTTGGACACGGCACTGTTCTTTGGATTGGCAGAGCCATTCTGTTTCTTGGCATCACTGTTACCGTTCTTGCTTGAACCTTTCCCTCGAGCATCCAGTACATCCTTGAGGAAGAATTTTAGCCTCCAGAGTGTGAAATCGCTCTGCTTTTCAAGTCGGCAGTTGCATGAGATTGTGATAATGCAGGAAGATAATGATCCGCGAGGAAAAGGGATTAAGAAAAAGTTCAACTATCACCTGCCCATCAATATCTAGGTTCAAATTTTCATCAGTGGGTTGGAAGTTTGGATTGGTTTGTGCAACTATTTCAAGTGCCTTATAGAGATCTTCAGCATCTAACTTGCTCATTGCTATTCCAATGTTTCTTTTGTCCTTGATTGACAATTTTCTGTTGGAAACCAGACAAAATAATCTGTTATTTCTATGACCATTGCGGAATTCTATAGCCAATTAACATTAAAACAAACCTGCATTTACTGATGACAACCCCCCTGAGTTCTTCCAGTAGTGAATCAACATCATCAAGCTGGAAAAAATCATTCAATATTCAAGGCATCCGAGGATCCTATATAAAGGGTGAATAACGGAACAAGAGAAAAATATCAGTGGGAAAGCAAAATTTCCCAGTACCTCATTGCTTAATTCTCTAGCTACTTTGGCTTGAGCTGCCTCCTGAGCAAGTAAAATC
>JAULKK010005649.1:0-10416 GCA_032355705.1 Rubia peregrina
TTCAATGCTTAGGGAGTAGTGATTTAGCTTGGGGATTTAAATTTGTATTCATGACTTGGTAGTTATTTTGTGAGATTCTAAGCTCTTCCTATCCTTTAATGCTTATGAATATCATGTTTGACTTGTACCTTACCTTCTTGATAAATGCATGATTTGTTATACTATGTTGACATACACCTTAGTCTGTTTTCATGTATGGCACACTATTGTTGTCCCCTTGGGAATGTGGATATGGGAATAGGGGGGGTGAGAGTCTGCAACCATGCGGGTGTATGCATGTGGATCGTGAGTACTGTTCCGATGACCATACGCTAGTTTGAAGTGGACTGGAGCCCGATAGGTGAGGATAAAATAGTTAGTAGCAACTAGGGTTGCATAATTCAACCCTTGTCGTCGCAACCCTAGAGTCACCATGAGGTGCCAATCCTTTTTGCCTCTCTAGACCTAGGGAGAAGCATTCGTAGTGGAGTGCCTGAGACGTAATTCTTTATGGAGGAGAGTAGATATACAAATAGGTAGGGCCGTTGATGCACTTCCCTAATAATGGAGGCAGTGTAGATGGAAGAAGATGAGAACACCTTTATGTGACAGATAATGAGAAGTGTTGACTATCGACCACACTATGTGACATAGGTATTAGGATAGGTTTATACATCTTATATTTGATTGAATATAGGAACGAAATATACTACCGGGCATGTAACACAAATATCCCAAGCTAATTTTATATAATTTACTCTCTTGTTCTTGCATGCTTGTAGTTGGTAGATATGTGCGACATTGACATTCATAAAATGTGATCAGATTGACGTCCCGATTACAGCTTTGCATAGTTAACCTTTAAATTTCTAGCATCTCTGTGGATGATCTCAGACTTACCACTATCTACCATTTAGTAGTTTAGTAGTGAGTACGGAAGCAACAATACAAATACCTTATCTATATCCAGAGGGTTAATTCTATCTCCCGAAAGGTTGGTACTTATTAGCAACCCCACGAGGTGCGGATCAGCTATGCCATTTTATATTACCCTTGTTGTTACTTTGACACTTCCGAATTTGGCTTCTTTCTTCGATCATTCTATCACATTTTAACTTGTTGCCTTCAGTCATCTACCAATTTTGCAATTAGCCTTTATTAACCTACTCCTAAGTGCTTACGAGCAATCTACTAATAAGTTAACAAAACAAGATATAGACGCTCGTAAGGACAAAAATCCACTGGGCTCACAATAGGCTACAAAATGAAGGATTTAGATTTTTTTTAAAACCCAATAATGGTCATCAAAACCCCTTATAATATAAACCTATCTAAACATAGCAATGTACCCAAAAAAAACTTAACAAAAGAGATGTCAAATGCCTCAAGAAATACATGTCTTTGACGTCTCATCAAATCCCACACACTTACACATTTACTCATCCTCGTGTAAACAAGAACAAGCAAAGATCAAAGTGTAAACTAGCATGCAACAGTTTTTTTTTCCAAAACACCCAATATTTTATTATTAGACTACCCTAACCCCTCAAGAAATAAGAATCTCCCATGCTCTCACTTCCCGGACCTAAAGAAATTTAAACAACCAACAAACCATTAAAAAGGTGAGCTATACATGGAATGTGATGCTAACTTAATTTACCTAAAAAACTACCAAATAGATAATCCAAGAGAAGCATAAAATATTTCAATTTCTCTAATTTTCTCTCATTTTGCCTAGTGGCCCTCTCGGGTTTTCATCCTAACTTCACACATTATTATTCTTTTTCAAGCTCATCCTCACCTTTTTCTACACTTTTGACCTCTCATTTTTGTATTGGCTGCCTTTCGGGTTTTCAACCTATCCGGGCCTCCAAACTTTGCCTAAGTCTCCCTTTCGACTTAGCGGAATCTATATATTTTTTCTTTTTTTCCAAATGAAAATGCTATTAAGAGAGATACTTGCTACACAAAAGCAACTACAAGAGCTAATTGCTACACAAAAGCAACTACAAATCCTAAGTATCGTCTAATTTCCCTCCACCACACTTAGAGCTTGCATTGTCTTCAACGCATGTACATATTCTAGAGCACATGTCAAGGAGAGGGAATGAGAAAACACTCTCAATGAGAAATGAACATCAAAATCTATCCTTAGTGGCACAATCATGGAATCTAATAAACAAACTACCATTAGCACAATATACTACCCATAAGGGCATTTGCAGTTGGGGGTTTCTTTGTGGTTTCATTTAAATGAAACCGATATGCGGTCCCTTCATTTAGCAACTGCCCCAAGCTTACCTTTTCTTACACCAAACTGACACATGTGACTTTTTTTCGCACGTGCAGGGCTTTTTTTTTTAGACGTTAGGCATTTTAAATTTTTTATTCTTTTTAAAATTTTGTGTTTTGATAATTTAAAATTAAGAAAAACAAAACTAAATTTAAATTAAATTAAATTTTAAAATAAAAGTACATTATTAAATTTTATATTTCAATTTATTTTGGGTTGTCAAATTTATTTTAATTAAATACTAAAGGTATAATTAATAAGTAGGATGGAGAAAAAATTGAGTGGGATAAATTGTACTATTAAATTTCACATTTCAATTTATTTTGGGTATGCAAATTTATTTAAATTAAATATTAAAGGTAAAATTAATGAGTATGATAGAGAAAATCAAGTTGGGTCCATGAAGTGGTTTCTATTATTGTGGGGGTAAAAATGGAGTGATTTCTTTTTGGTTGTTTTTGATGAGGTGGAAGAGACAGATTGAATATTTAATGGAAAGAAACTACAAGAGTGGTTTCTTTGTGGTTTTACCATTGTACATGACCTAACCTCTAATAAAAAAAGTCTAATCACAACCACAATCATACACCACAAATCGAATAAAGCATTGAAATCACAACAGATGGTTACCTTTTTTTGTTTCGAATTAGGTGTATCTTAAGTGGTTTGAGGGTAAATGGGTTGGGTGGTATTTTGGAGTGGCATGGAAGAAATGGTGATGTGGAGGTGGGAGGGTGTGTGAGCTTCACAGATCTTTTTCTCGTGGGGATATCTTTTTCTCTCTCTACTGCTTATTGTTCTACACGTGGTAAGTGACTATGTGGAGAACAATAGTAATTCAATTAGAAATTAGTGATTAGACACTTTGATTTGGTTCTTAGAATAAGAAAATAGATCCACCTTAGAATAATTTTTAGCAGTAGGATGCTAAAAAACTTAATAACATAGTCAGAAAAGATGAGAAAATTGTTCTTCATCTCTCATCGTTCACAGTGACATGCACATATGTTTGGAAATGTTTGGTGAAGTCCTAAATTTCAAGCAGCGAAGGGGTCAGTGAATCCCAGTCAAAACATTTCTCCTTTTACGTCGAATGTAGGATGCAAGCGAAACCATCTTTGTTGGAAAATTATTTCAATATATGTCTAACGCACTGCCTAACTATCAGAATATTGAGAGCTTTTCGGAGAAGAAGGGTTTGAGATCAGATTGCTACAGTGTTGATCGAAAATCATTCATGAAAGGTTGAGGAACGGTGATACCATATTCAAGGGCACGCGATGTTGCTTTCTCACTGAAGTTTGATTGTATTTTTTTGCAATCAAGTATGCGACATGTACTATTACTTACAAAAAATGTCCTTTCAAAAAAATTATATGTTAGAAATTTTGTATGTAGAGGTGTGAGTCAAATCACGTGTTGCCTTGAAGAAAAGAGGAAGCGAATTCTTGGACACACCTGTATCGAGTAAACCCACACCTGGAATATGAAAATATTCTTATGGAAAATTTTGGAAAAAACTGTTCTTATGGAAAAATGAATTCTTGGACATATAGCAATCCGTGTTTTGTTTTTTGTGTTTCCTTAATGGTGATATTTGGCATCTGCAACTATGCTTTGGATGCGAACACCAAGAAGGTTAAAGATGTACTTATGCACACGAGATTTTTGTAATTTCCAGATTTTAGCCACCACTGTCGGCAGTGGAGCGGCAGTGTTGGTGATTATGGAGAAGAGGAAGAAGAAGAACCCTAGGGATAATTTTGTTGTTAAACTTTTAGTTTTATACTAGGGATATTTTAGTCTTTTTAGATTTGGTCAATACCGGAATATGCTAAGTCAACGCTGAATAGTGCGAAAAGGTTATATCGGCTCATTTCCTGAAAAACTTAGGGTTAGAATAGCACTTTCAGATTTTACAGAGTTAGATTGACACTTTTAGAAAATAATAGGGTTAGTTTTGTATTTACCCAATTTCCTGCCTTTCTAAAAACTCTCTAAATAGGTTTAAACTATATTAAATTTATTGAAAGGTATTTTTTTTTGCTTCTGACTGTTCGTCTCCCCGATTTGGCGATGGTGTTTTTCTTACATTTTCACATCTGATCCCATCATCTATACCTTGGTGGGAAGGTTTTTACTTCTGTTTTTACACATTTACATTGGTATATTGTTACTCTACTTTGTTTCCATGACTTCAAATTCTGATCTGGAGAAGTTATGAGGTAATTTCACCCTGACTGAGGATGAATTGAGTCTTCTTTCCATGGGCGGTTTACATGATGATGTTGCCGATTTTAGTTCTTCGATCGTTGGAAAAATCTGAGCCCCTCGGTGAATTTCCCTTGAAGTAGTTTTAAAGTTTTTCCGGCAACTATGTCATCCCCAGGGACAGTTAACGAGTATGTCTATTGGTAATAATGTGTTCCTAATTCTGTTTGACTGCTGCTGATAAAATCTGGGTATTGGATACTCAACCATAGCTTTTCGACAAGTATCTCACCATTTTGAGATAACCCTATTTAAGGATGGTTGCTTCTCGTATCTCTTTTAATTTGGTTCCATTATGAGTTCATGCTTTGGATGTACCTACTACGCTTATAAATGATGAGGCCAGTGGTCATATTGGCAATCGAATTGGATGTTATTTGGATGTTAACAGGGAGTCTAATGGCAGTTTAAATGGATAGTTTCTTCGTATTTGTTGCGTCATCGACATCTCTAAGCCTTTGAAGTGGCTTATAGTTATTGTTAATGTTACGAGCTCAATTCCTATGTTGTTCCAATGCAAAAAAACTCCCTAAATTTGTTCGTTCTGTGGACAGATTGGTCATAACTCTAGAGATAGTGTCTTTCATTTTGCATTGCATCCCGAATATAGAAATTGAGAGCACTATAACCGCAGAATTTTTGTTGCGGCTGGTGTTTCACCTTTTCATTCTCATGTGGGTCAACCGGATAATGCCTTTTCCTCACATTCTTCATCACCTCATGATGCAGCAGATGGTAACACATCCCTTGGTGCAACTGCTTATACGTCTGATGTCTGCCCTACTTCTCGGCGTGTTCCATCTCCTGTGGATTCATCTAGTCTGGAAGATTCCTCTAGTCTTAAATGACTTTGGAAGCATATATTCATCAACCACTAGTTCATATTCAACAGGTTTTTTG
This sequence comes from Rubia peregrina, assembly GCA_032355705.1. Lineage (NCBI taxonomy): Eukaryota > Viridiplantae > Streptophyta > Magnoliopsida > Gentianales > Rubiaceae > Rubia > Rubia peregrina. The sequence goes on from JAULKK010005649.1 coordinate 5,444, forward strand.
GACTTTATTTAGTTCGATATCCACAGGTCCTACTTCTTCTCATGTCTCTAGTAGCAACGGTGTTGTTTTGGAGGAGATACATTCACAAGTGCCACCTGATTCCTTTATCTCAAATGAGGATGTTGGTACTCGGCTTTTCCATCTTCAATCTGTTACGGGGGATGGTCCTACACCGATTTCACCATCACTTCATAATGATGTTACAACTGTCGATTAAACCCTTTCCTAGTCTCAGTTCCTGTTTCAATTGCTCATGATGCTAGCCAGTTTTAAAGAAGTTTCAGCGATAATCACGAAACCGTACTTGCTCAAAACTTGGTAATCAGGATACTAAAATTCAACATTTAAAATGAAAGTCTACACATACAGTGGCATTGGTTATATCTTAAGACCTGAACAAAAAACCACGGGGATGGAGATTCGTGGTCTCGGTGTCATGTCTGATAAATCCCCTAAGGCAGATACTTGTGTCATCTTCCAATCCTGCCCATCATTATGAATCTTCTAAGTTGGAACTATCGCGGGGTTGGCCGTGCTCGGGTAGTTCAAGAATTATGCACTTTAGTACGTCTGAAGAAACCTTCCATTGTTTTCTTATGTGAAACTAAATCGTCTGTAGCTTTCAATTATACTTTAAAGTCATAGTTTATTAATTATGGGATATGAGTAGAATCACAAGGCCAATCTGGTGGTCTTGTTTTGTTATGGAACAAGCAGATTACAGTTAATTTGAAATCATATTCTTCTCGTTATATCGATGTTCCTGCACACTTATTTGGTCAGGAGTTTCATATTACTGGATTTTATAGTGAACCATAGGTTTCTCTTTGTCGATTGGCTTGGGAACAATTCAAGACCTTAGCTACTAATGCTAATATACCGTGGTTTTGTATGGGTGATTTTAATGAGGTTATTTCTTATCAAGAGTTTTAGGGCAGTAACTTGCGTGCGGAATGACAAATCTCATGTTTTCAGGAGGCTCTTGATCATTGTGGTTTATTTGATATGGGTGGTTCAGGTCATATCTTTACATGGCACAGGTTGATGCGAGACCCTAATACTTAACGAGGGATATTAGATTGAGGTACATGTAACCAACGACTACTGGATTGTTTTCCTTGGTCGTCAGCTTCTTCTATTCCTATGGTCTTTTCTGATCATTTGAGTATTGTGGTACATATCAAGCCTCATGTTTCCAGTACTTCTCATCTTAAACATGGAAGATGATTTCGTTTTAAAGCTCATTGGATTAAGTTATCTGATTGTGAGAAAATGGTTGAAGAAAATTGGGCAACTTCATATACATGTTTTATGGAAAAAATTAAAAGATTGCTCCTTGGGTTTATTGCATTGGATTCGTACAACTTTCTTTATTATCCCACGACGGCTGGAAGAAATTAAACAAACTTTGGAACGACTTCAGCAGGGAACTATTACTCAGGAGGTTCAGGACCAACTCTTGTTACTCAGAAAAGAACATGACATGCTTCAAGAGGCTGAAAGTATCAAATGGCGACAACGGGCTAAACAACAATAGTATAAGGAGGAGGATCGAAACACTATCTTTTCCATTGCTACACTTCTAACCGTCAATGTAATAATCATATTTTGGGGGTCTTCGAAATAATGCCAATGTTTTGCAGACGGGTACTGAAGATATGAAGCGTAGTATTATTGACTATTCTGGTAGCTTATTCTCTTCCTTACATCCGCTTCTAATCTCATGTCGCAAGTTTTGGGTCACATCTAACCAAAGATTTCATATGAGAATAGTACTGCACTCCTCCGGCCTTACACTAAAGAGGAAATTGCTCGTGCAGTTAAACAAATGCACATTTTCAAGTTGCATGGTCTTGATGGTATGAGTCCAGTCTTTTATCAGAAATTTTGGGGAGTTATTGAACAAGATGTTACTTCTGTTGCTCTTTATTTTCTTAACTTTGGAAACTTGAACCTTCAATGAATTATACACATATTGTCTTGATTCCGAAAGTTAACAAGCTTGAACTGATCACACACTTTCGTTCGATTAACATATGTTATGTATTCTACATGACTATTTTAAAGGTTGTTGCTAACAGGCTACAGTTGATTATGCCTCACATTATTTCAGACTCGTAATCATCTTTTGTTCCACGTTACTTGATTACAGATAATTTCTTAATAGAACATGAGTTTCACCATACGAAGAAGGGCATCAAATTGGGTTTAAAAGGACACATGCGTGTGAAACTGGATATGAGTAAGGCATTTGATCGTGTTGAATGGATTTTTGTTCTTTGTACTCTATCTCAGTTGGGTTTCCCCTTATTTTATTGTAATAATTAACCGTTGCATCTCTACAGTCTCATTTTCCTTCATTTTAAATGGTGGTGAATTGGGTTCCTTACAACCACACCGAGGATTACATAAAGGCGATCCTTTATTGCCTTTTCTTTTAATTATTTTTTTGGGGGTCTTTTATACAATACTCACTGATTTGCAGTGAGCTAGTAAGATCAAGAGACTAATTGCTTCTAGATATGGAGCACGGGTATCTTATTTATTTTTTACCGATGATACTATACTTTTTGGTGAAACATCTGTACCTAAGACATCTCATTTACAATGGGCTATTTATTTGTTTGAGAATAGTTCTGGTCAGTGTGTTAACTATGATAAGTCCGGGGTTCTATTTATTCCAAATACACCATTGGATATGAGAAAGACGATTTGTGATATTCTCCACATCTCGGGAGTTATTTCACATGGTAAGTACCTGGGATTAGCATCAGAAGTTGGTCACAACAAGGTTGAAATTTTACAGGAGATTAATGATCGTATTCGACAGAGAGTTCATGGGTGGAGTGAGAAAACGTTATCTAAAGCAGGGAAGGAGGTTTTGATTAAGTTTGTTCTTCAAGCTATCCCAACTTATACTATGAGGTGCATGTATATTCTGGAAACTATCATTCAGTAAATTCAATCAATGCTTGTTAATTTTTGGTGGGGTGGAATCTCTGAACACAGGAAAATACCTTGGGTATCTTGGGCAAAAATGTCGAGATCAAAGCAACATGAAGGGCTTGGTTTTCATGATTTAGGGATTTTTAACATTGCTCTACTCAGTAAAAAAACTTGGTGAATGCTTACTAAACCATCTCTTTTGTTATCCAGTGTATACCAGGCCAAGTACTTCTCATCTTCTTCCATTTTACATTTAGATTTGGGCATGACGTAGTATCTTTATGGGTGCAGCTGCATTAAAGCTTGGTTGCCGTAAAGAAATTACTTCTGGCAATCAAACCAAGATTTGTTTTGATCTTTGGCTACCTCGTGCACCAAACTTCTACATTATTTTGCTGATAGAATTCCAAAAGCTCTCATTTTGGTCTTGGATTTAATCGATCATGATTCTAATACATAGAGGGAAGATTATGTGCATGTTTTTTTCTTGAACCTTTTGAAGCTATACTTATTCGTTCGATTTTGTTGGACTCAACTTGAAGCCAAGATTATTGGCATTGGCACTATACAAAATTTGGGCATTTTACTATACGCTCCATCTATCATACCCTCATGGAAAGTCCGCAACATTTACGACATCTTCATCTTTCATCGACAACTAGTATTGATACTTTATTTTTGGAAGAAATTATGGACGTTTCGTTTGCCAAAAAGAATTCAACACTTCGCTTGGAGGTTTGCCACAGATTCTCTTCTGATCGGTGGATATCCAACTTCCGGATTCTTGTTCTCTTTGTCAGATGCAATTGTTTTCTACACTTCACTTATTCTTCTACTGCTCATTTGCGACTACGATCTATAGGATGGTGGGATTACATATTCAAGTGCAGCGGCTCTTACACCAGCGCCCAAGCCTTTGTTTTCGCCAATTTATATATGTTCATGATCATCCTACTACAAAACTCTTTGTGATCTTATGTGACTCGATTTGGAGATAACATAACCTTCAGTGTTTTCAACTAATTCATGCGCACGTGGAGCTCGTTACGACTTCAACTATTCATACTCTACAAAGTTTTCATGACTTGAACCCATTGGCTAGAACTTCTATCAAATGATCTCCATCTAACACGCCTACTTTGACCTATTGATCATGGTGTTCAAATATTTTTCAACGCAGCATATGCTTCTTTTTCTTCTATGCTACGGGTTTGGAATTTTATTCATGGCTACTGACAATGTCTTTATTCGGGCGCAAGCTTTTCAAAGATTCAACATTCTTTCTCCAGCGCATGCTAAGCTTTAGCTTTACATGAAGCGACATTGGCTGCTATCTCACTCCAAGTTCCTGATGCAATTTTTATTGGTGATGCAGTAAATGTTATCCGTATGATTTGAGGTGAAGAGGACGTTGAATTTCCAGTTGATTTACAGGAGTTAGTAATTAGAGATATATGCTCTTTATTTCACATCCATCATCTTCGGCTGTCTTGTTAGATTCCTCAACATAAAAATTACTCATCTCATTGTGTAGCGAATGTTGCTAAGTCTATTACTTCAGATACAGTAGTGTGGCTATCTCCCCCTACTTCTTGGACTCAAACGCTTCTAGACGTTTTCTAGTATCTTGAATTGAAATGAAATATCTGAGAAAATATACAAATATAACAATGAGATAATTTTTAGTGCAGAAATAACCCTAACTATTTTATATAAGTGCAAGTATAACCCTAATGCTTATATTTCAGCATTGACTGACCGAAAATAACCAAAATACCCTTTCATCATAATACTAAAATTTGCACGACCAAGATGCCCTCCACCGTTACTGCTCTACCTCCAGCTGCCACCTACTCCACCACTAGCTTGTCGTCGCCACCACCACTACCAGCCCGCCCCGCTACTAACTTCCATCATCTCCCACCGCTCCTACCACCAGCTTCCATCATCCCCCACTGCTCCCTTACAACTGCCGCCCCCACCAGCTTCAATCATCTCCCGCAGCCCCGCCGGACAATCGAGACCCA
>JAULKK010005659.1:0-10416 GCA_032355705.1 Rubia peregrina
AATCCAGAAATCGAAGAGGTACATTAAGCTTCAGAATTTTTTAATCTTTGGGTCTGGAAACATTTGTAATTATAGTTGCATTCTTTCAGACACCACTAAAGCTAAATGCAAGGAAAGCAGCATGAGGAGTGGAACCATTGCTGATTCCAATGTAAGTTCCCACCATTCCAGAGACGCGACAGGTTCTGAAGTGGGTGAAGATGAGGTTCAATCACAGTCCAGTAATCAAAGAGGTATTGCAAGCTTCAGTTATTTGATCTTTAGGTCTGGTAACATTTGTAATGATAGCTTACCATCTTCCAGGCACGACTAAATCCAAAGGCAGGATAAACAGCACACAGAGGGGAACTGTTGCAGTCGTGTGACAACAAGAGCAATTTCCAACAGTAGGTCATTAAAAGGAGCTTAGGTCATTAGTCTGAAACTTTAAAATGATTACCATTTGCATGTTGCTAATTTTTGGCCTAGAAAAACTGCATTGACTCTTTGATTGACTATCCCGACCTGGAATATAGCAGGAAAGCTTTAGCGTTGTTACTACCGAAGTTGTACAGCTCTGAAGTTAGATCCTGATAAATAAGATAGTTTAATGCATTGCAATGCACATGGTTTTAGAAATATATTGGAGACCTAAAGAGCTGGTTGAAGAATTTGACTCCCATGTGCAAAGGTCAGTAGCTGTAATAATCTTCACCTTCATATGATTGAAAATATCCTTTGTTTTGAATATTTTGATATGTTCACCCCACTGGTGAATACAGAAACTGAAAACATAGCAGACCAAGGAGAAAGTATTGTCTATGCAAGTAGCTGCTAGCTGATTTATATTTTTTGATAACCGCTGTGAATAAATGCATAATTTCCATTTGGCTAGAATCCTTCTACATCAATAAATAAACTCCACAAGAACCCCTCATGCAGATTCAAATAATTCAATAGCTTAAACCTCAGCCATAGTTTTTGGTACCCCTCCTTATGGACCGGTTCCTATACAGATATCATAGTGTGGTTTACCCAATCTGCTTATGTAGAGGCTATGGTTGTCTGGTTAAAGAAAAATATTGCTTGCAATGTTCGTGTTCTTTCTACTTTCCCTTTTAGGTATTTTAAAGTATTCTCCACAGTTTCTGTTAAACCATTTTGGCATGGACCAACTCCTCCACACTTTCCTTCACTCTCACATACTTTATTTTCTCTGTTATTCATTGTTATATAATTTCTATGCTATATTCACTTTTAATTGTCCATGTCAAATCAACTTATCAAGTAAAATTTGGGACTGAGGGAATATCTTTGTTTTGAGGGTGATTATGCTGTAGACACAGTATTTGATAAACGAACGAACTCCTGTGCTTTCTGTAATTGAGAGATCAATTATTGGGTACGAGCTGAATGTTTTTACTGGTTTAAACTCTATGCAGGTAGTCAGAAGACCTAACCATTAACCAGTAATAGTAGCACTCATTTTGGTGTTAGGCAGCTGAAGGTAACAAGTATGCGATGGTCGTTGGAGGTTTATAATATATTAATTGAATGTAGCCAGCAAGTTCTATCTCAGAACTGGCCACAATTTACATACCTGCTGGCTGCTTTTTGATGTATGAATATGCTGTTCAGAGTGAACTGTTGATGCTATGATGTGTATTATATCTTCAATTCTTCATCCTTTGTGATTGCGTTGCTTATGGATGAATCCTTCTATTACTGTTGATACAACATCAACTTAGCTTTTTGTAACTTCAATTCATTCTGTCAGTAACTAAACCCCATGCCTGTATTTGGTTGGACTTAGGCGTGTTATTGAAAAAGCAGTGAATAGCAAAAAATGCAGAAACTGAAAGTTCAGGAATATAATTTTCTGAATTAGAAGTTATGTGTAATTTGTGATGTACAACTCTATTTATAGAGTAATTTTCTAAATGTAAGCTAACCTCTATCAGCTCGAGAAAGTTCTACTCCAAAAGCATGTGTAGTGGATGTTTAGAGTGTTTTCAATTAGAAACTGAAAATTACATTGAAATTACTAACCACTTTTCGGTTTCACCCAACTGAAACTGCCCCATTTGATATTAGACCATGTGCATGGACCATGATTTCTGGTACCTTTTAATTTTAAATTTGCATTCCCATTCATTTTAAATTTACTTTTATAAATTTAAAATATGCTTCTTTTTTCTCAATTATTTAATTTTAATTCATAAAATAATTTTAAAAAGGAAAATAAAATTTTAAAACTATAAGTGTATTATTAAATTTTATATTTGAATTTATTTTGGATTGATAAATTTATTTAAATTAAATATTGAAGGTAAATTAATGAGTGAGATTAACAAATCAAGTATCCATGAAGTGGGTTTAAAGTGGTTTCAACCATTGTAGAGAGAAAATTTGAGTGGTTTCTTTGTGGTTTCAGTTGATGAGGTGGAAGAGAGAGATTGAATATTTAATGAACTGAAACTATAAAAACGATTTTAGAGCGGTTTCGTCACTACCCTTGATCTAACTGATCCACAAGCTAATTGATTTACAGTCTAACTACCTAGAGCTTACTAATAAAATGGAATAAGTTAAACAACTCGGCGGTTACTGTGTTCTTCCTCTGGCTTGGAGCAACAGGCTTCCTTCTGAGCTTGATAACAGATATGCTGCTGCTCTCTTGTTGGTGAAGTTTTAGCATATTTATCATCCCCCTCAAGATGAATTTTTACGAGGTCACAAAAATTCATCTTAGATAAACCATAGGCAAAGGCAGCTGCGTGCAATTTTTATGTATAAGGTCAGCTAACTGGAATTTTGTGACGACTTGAATCAAAATAAGAAAACCTTCTTTGTAAGAATCTCGAACAACAATCAATTTCAACGTGCTTTGTCTGTTGATGGAAAACTGGATTCTGAGTGAGGTGGATAACTGCTTCGTTGTCAAAAAGTAGAGGAATAGGAAGAATGACCGGGATCCTGAAATCTTATAAGAGATACTAATCTTGGTATATACCTTCCTAGTTGAGCGAAGTCCAATATTAGAATTAACACCTGGCATAAGCGGACCGGATCCCTGAACATAAGTAACGGTTTGTTGAGTACAAGCGGCACCTCACCTTTGCAAGAGAGACAATCAATCACCGCAAGCATCCTGACTGGACCACAATCTAGCGACAGGAAGCACATAACGTGGGCCACGATAACACGACTCACTAGCTATAAATAAAGATGAGAAATGGTGAAGAAGGTAAGTAAAAGATTAGAGAAAACATACATATAAAGAGACCTTGACTCAGGCGTCGAGGTTTAGTCCCGGGGACTTTGTTTGTAAGTGTTTGAAGTAATTAAGCAAGCCGCACTGATTTTGGATATTAAGTTAGACTAGAAAGAGTTTACCACATTAGTGGTGTCTGTAGGGAACGGTTTCTTCTTTCTAGCTCTTCATAATCCCCGGAAAAGGCAGGAACTTAACCCAGAGGAACAAGAGGGTAAGCAACAAAGTAACACATGAAAGCACTAGAGGAAAATAATAGCTACAACAACTCAAGAGTCATACACGGAAGACCATCCCTCTAGAGCACCCTAGTAAAAAGGTACACCACGACATTGCGAAAACTCTGCATACACAGATTAAAATGTCACTTGAAGAATCAGGACACGTCGAACCCCCACTCCCTTATCTTAGAAGACATAGTTACAAATATCCTCTAGTCATGGAAATTATTATGTTCGTCAAGCGAACCGCAATGTTAGCACTACAATTATTAGAAGTCGAAACTAGCAATAAAAAGTAAATGCAACCCATGTTTAGCTGAAAAGGCGGTAACTAATCTTCAGTTCAAAATACCAAAAATTCACACGGAAGCCAAGGATTACAATTCCTTCCTAACCTATAAGAATTCCTCAGGGAAGATTACATCGCATCAAATAATAAACCTATTACATAGGTAAAATAGTTAACTAAGTCTCTAACTGTAAGCTAACTTGCCTATGATGCCGTTACAACAAGGCGAAGCCACTGAGAAGCATTGCCCAACTCATTCATACCACCTATCTCGCTACTCGGAGTTCTCTCTAGCGAACGGACACCAACCTGAAAGTAGGCAAGTAGGCCAGACAAACAATTATTGCTGGCATACTTCTTCCCGTCAATACACAGTTGAACAAGCTTGTGAACCCAGTCCAATCCCACGACTTTGCCAACTGTGTAGCATATCTTTCCCCTAGAGCCAATCCGCTATGAGTTTAGGCTCCTCCCTTCGGCCCCCTCAGCCCCCGTAGTCAGCTGTCTGGAAGATGAAGATTTCTCACGCCTCTCCATTCCGACCATGCGATTGCTGATCCTAACTGCCAATCCTAAAAATCAGTAACAAGAACTAGATAATTAAACACACTAAAACCTTTAAAAAAATTAGTTACAACAAGTGTGATTATTCTTAAAACATCCCACGAGGAACATGACTTGATCCCGCATCTATGGAAACAAAGATAATCGCCCCCAAACAACCTACCCAAGTAGGAATATCACAAAATTAGTGAGATCCTAAACCCACTCCTTGAATATCACCGACATCCCACACTACATTCAGCACATGAAGCTTACAACTTACACATATTTACAACAACCTTTATCAACAACACAAAACTCACAAAACACGACCACAAGAGCAATCCTACTAGCACTTAAGGACAGTCCAAATACAAACAACTACAACTGAGAGTATCTCCAATAACCTTGCTTTTATATAGGAAAGATACGAGCATAGGAAACGTAAACCATCACTATTAGAATATCTAAGAAGTTGGGTCCCTCTATTTCTCGATAACCGACTAAGCATTTATTCAGCCTTGGGAAACGGAACACATTATTTGTAAAACAGTCCAATATAAATAACACAAAAAACCTCTGCCTACATGGCTTACTTATCCATCTACCCACCCAACAGCCAAGTCCAAGCCCATACAACCCACACATGACAAGCCTAAACAGTTGAAGCGACCAATCAACACCTCACAACAATCCCCCACTTCGCAAATGCAACATAACCACACTCTCCACCCCTTGTTGGAAAGAGACACAAGCAAGCAAATCACTCGCAGATTCACTCATTATGAAGTATCCAAAACCACATGGGAGAGATGGTAAGGGTACCCACAACTTTTCATACATCTGGTAAATCACCATCCTTGCGACATAAGTGGAAAACCACCCCACTCTCTCACCAGGAGACACTAACCCCAAGAAACACCTCTACCCACCCCCATAGACAACATTCTGATGTAACCTCCACGCCTAAATATTCATAAACCTTACATAGAACATATCCTCCAGTTTTAAAATACCAACACATTTTTTTCTCGTTAATGACGCCTGCAATACCCCGTTGAGAGGTTTAGTTGCGATTTCCTTAACAATGAAAAACAAATCAAAATATTAATCTCCTAAGGTAGACCAAAGATATAAGACACAACATTTGGAAGCCATTTGAAAAGATTTTTTCACATTAACGCCACCAACAATACCCCGTATAGAGGCTTAGTCACAATAATCCTTAACTAAATATGCAACAATACCTCATAGAGAGGTTTAGTTACGATTACCTTAATAACTCAACATACACTGAAATATTAATGTCTCTAGTGAGACCAAAGATATGAAACATAAAGATATGAAATGTTAATATTTCTAGTTAGACCAAAGATACTTGACCGTCATCTCCTTCAAGGATGTCCTCTAGCTTCCATTGCGTATGCAAATACACATCATTTTGTGTATTACAAACAACCTCCACGCGCCACATATGCTTCACGTAATAAGACTTGCGGTCGACAATCGGCTCACAATCTGAACATTCTACCTGCATACTCATCAGGTAAATAAAGTACACACAAGTATCTATGTCTTTTTTAAACCCTATACTTTCCGCTCTAAGCAACAAGTGCGAGCCTTCCAACCTTCCTCAGTAACACTAGGCATAGACATAGAGACTTAGAAACCTCGGAACAAAGATGAGAATTCACTTCATGTTCTTGCAACAATAGTTCAAGCTCCCGACACCTTTCCTATGTCTGAAAATATCGCAGTTCCCCTCGCTCAACCTTACATTCTAATCCTTAAACTTAGTTAACAGCCGAACAACAAAATCACACTCTTCATTGTAACGCTCCTCCAATCCTGAACTACTGCCATTAACTGGTAATGCTTGAACTCCAAACTTTCGTTCTCACTGAGCAGCTGATCTGCCTGATCTGCTCGCTTTGAGATAATAAACTCATTGTGATCAATCTCGCGAGATTGATCTACCAGATACTTCCGCCAGTCCCTTTCTCACCACGTAATATCTACTAACTCCTTGTTCAACTTGCGGATCTCAAAATAATGCTCAAATAGATGAGCGTCATACTCATCTAACTACGAAAGGCTTTGTTCCAATTTTGACTTCCACCCCAGCACAAACTCATATTAAACCTTAAGAAGAGCACCCTCACACGACCTCCTCACTTCACTTGTCACTCCTTCGCTCTTCCACCAACTCTTTTATCAAGATCGTTTCTTTCTTCCACTTTGTCTCCTTACCCACAAGCACCTTGTCATTCCACAATGGCATCGAGTCAATACCACAACATCTAACATATAAAAACTTATTTTCCCAAGTACTAGAGTCACATGGAAACCCTTGCGCAATATAAACTTTCGATGTCGCATGATAGAAAGCCACGTACATCCACACTGCAGAGGTGATAAAATATAGAAAATAAATCCACACTAAAATTTTCTTGACCCTACGACACACTTGCTCAAAACTAATCAGTATGGCCATCCCCAAGGGTGCAACTGAGAAGAGCAACCTTGTAAGCCTCCAACACGCTCATAATGAAATAGTGAATGGGCACCATATTGCAAGTAGTGTATATACACACTGAAAAAACCAGACGAAGGTTTCTGCACCTCATCACTGGTGTAGGAAATACTCATCTCACAACTCATTATAAAGGATCGATGCTCTCTCAATACACCCAAATCAATTAAAGTAAGTATAGCATTACTACTACCACCCCTAACGCCATAGTAATTATAGAAAAGACCCGAGTTTTGTAACGATGCTCTGTTCCTCATTAACTCCAAATCTAATATAATCAAAATCAAAATTGAATATTCTAAACCCTAAAATAAAAGCATGGCCAATATTAACTCTTCTAACGCCAACATGGTCGAGTTATGGGTCTTATTCTAAAATGAAATTAATTACAATGATTAAACTACCTCACTAAAAAATCCAGTAGGAAAAAGAGTATAGTGTTATCCTCCTAAAACCCTAATCTAATAATAAATTAAAAAATCCTAATTCGCATCATTCTCTCTATGATCGAAAAGTTGTTTCCTTGAAATGTGAACAATCTTCAAAAGTAACATGATATAAACATCCCACACCATCCCTGCAAAACCTTGCTAATAAACGGTGTTTAGATACTGACTAGATAGTGACTGGGCGCTGATTTGGCTTTAACTCGTGAGATAATAAGCAATTGGCTGGAAAATTAGATCAACTCACAATATATTGATAAACCCACGAGATAACTAATGATAAATGGATGGCCTCAAGAGATGAAGAGATGGACTAAAGTATCAAGCGTGAAGAGCATGCACCTTCAAAGGGACACACACGTGAGATTTTGCCTATATGCACCCTCGCGGATGTAAACCATGCGCTGTCTTCTTCTTCGTTGGTTTGTCTGTGCTAAAATAGGAACAGACTATGCTAGAGTTTCACTGCCTAGAGAAGGTCGCTGCTCGAGAACTTGAAAACGTCCGAGAGAACCATGACAAAAATCTGAAACTCACCGGAGATGAAACTGGTCAGAGAAGAACTAGAACAAATTGGTTAGAGATACTCGGCCGAAGACTGAGAAGAAGAAAGATGGTAAGGTAGCGCAGTTTTTGAAGATGAACTGAGCGACCGTGGTATGGATGGCCGACAGAGATGAATGTCAGGAGGCGGTAGTTTTCCTATTTCTTTTGAAAATCAAAATACGGATATGAAGGTAACAGTTGATATCCCCCTACGATACCAACTGATGTCGACTGATATGATGGTAAGACAAAAACTCTTGATTTTATGGACACAAGATATTTTCGCTGAGCTTTGATACCAACTGATATGAATCTCCTTACGAAGGTTCTAGATTGTGGAATTTTGAGAAGAACTCTTAATATAGGTGGAATGAAGTACCCTCTTGAAATCAAGAAGGCAAAGACGAAGTCTAGTCAAGAACACAACTTATGGACTTCACTAACACACGGGACTAATTCGCATGAACCCAAGCACTAGCTGCACCAAAATTAACACAAAGAATCTCAATGCTTCTAAGCACTAATCCTAAATGGACAAACCTAATAGTTTAAGCAAAGAGTATAAAATCAAAATCTGAATATATAATGTATAAAATGGGTAAGGCAATTAAAATGTTGAAAACCATCCCCAATTTATTGTACATAGGTGGGACTTTTAAGAATACAAAGAAGACAATGATTTGGTAAATCTTGTCAGAAAGTGGAATGTCTTATAGAAGCTTTAAACCATAATTAATTAAAATACATAATTTAAATCTAAATGATGACCAAATTCATCCAAAAAATAAATCCAACTATGGGTTGAATTCTTGAATAAATCTGCCATATCTAAACTTACCAAATCTAATATAATCAAATCAAAAATGAATATTCTACACCTTAAAATAAATACATGACCAAAATTAAACTTCTAATGCCAACATGGCTTAGTTAATGTTCCTTATTCTAAAATTAAATAAATTACAAAAATCACACTACCTCACTAAAAAAATCTAGTGGGAAAAAGAGTATAGTGTTATCCCCTTTAAACCCTAATCTAATAATAAATTGAGAAACCCTAATTCGCATCATCATACATTCAAATTCATTATTTATACATACTAATATTATACAAGCATAATTATAAACATCAAAGCCCAAGCAATAATAAAAGAATATATAGATAAATCTAAAATTCTCACAGTGTCAAGAATCAAAAAGCGTTTACAAATGCTCCCAAGTATATATTTAAAATACACGAATTAAACCCATGACAATAATGAGTTTAAATGCCAAGGATTTGGAGATATGAATGGAGAGAGAGAGAGAGCTAGCTCTAGATCCGCCTCACTCTTTAATCTCGTGGATAAAGACCTCTTTTTATAGTGGGAAGGGAGAGAAAGGCCCAAAATCCTTTGGTTAAAATCCTAGCCAGTAGGGCGGCATGGACCATGCCTACAGACCATGCGGTATTGCACAATCCCATTCACTGGAATGGGGTTGAAGGTCGTCTTAATGGTACAGACCATGCATATTTGCATGGACCATATACTGGGTATATTTGAGCGGCTTTGGATCATAAGGACCATGCAGTTTGCATGTTCCGTTCCCTTGGGGTATTCTCTGTAGTTCTGATGGCACGATTTGTGCCGATCTGCACGGTCCATGCCTTAAGAAAATTGCTGATTTTTCTTCAAGTATTTTCTCTTTTTTTGCCTTCCTTCTTCTTTCGCACATCTCAATCCTCTACCATTAAGTTCAATGACCTTCATCCTTCCACCAATCTCGCGATTGGCCTTCAATCCACTACCATCCTTTCATATGACCTTCTGTCACGAGTAATCTACAATTTAAGCTCACAAAAATGACATGTAGACACTCATATAGGCAAAATTTCATTAGACTACAATTGGTACACAAAATAGGGAAGTTAACAAGAAAACCAAACAAGATGGTTTCAACTCCCTATCATGAAAAACCTCTATAAACATAATTAACCACCAACAAAAGCATAATAAAAGAGATGTTAAATAATCTAAGAAAACATACATTTCACATTTACTTCCTTTACTTATTTAGATTAAAATTACCTATACTTGGCTAGCCATAACTCTGTAGCTGGGGGGGGGGTTATAGTGTATACCTCCTCAATCGAGCGAAAAAAACCCTTGCATGATATCAACATTAGAAGTCACAGTATTGAAAGTCACCCAATAATCCATCACATCCACCTTGTACAGGCGATACAATATGAAAAATAGCTCTACACTAAATTTTTTCTTGATGGTACGATACACCTGCTTAAAATCAACCAGTATGCCCACCCCCAAAGATGCAATTGAGAAAAGTAACCTCTCAAGCCTGCAAAATGCTCTTAATGAAATCCTAAATGAGCAGGGTTAGACCATATTGCAAGTAATTTCATACATAGTGAAAATGCAAGACGGAGGTCTTTGCACCATATCACCGGTGCAGGGAATCCTAATACCACAACTGGTCAGAAAGGGATGATGCTCTCTCAACGCAACCAGCGACGGAACTAGGGGGGTGCAGCCACCCCCCAAACCTCCGGTGACTGGGGTAATATACCCCTTCCCCCCCAGCCC
>JAULKK010005670.1:0-10416 GCA_032355705.1 Rubia peregrina
GGAATCTATTTTGGGACCGCAGGTGTACTTTTTAAATTTTTCACTTAGGTCCCTTTAACAAAGTGGGAGGAGCCGAAATGCAAAATTGGTTATACACTTATCTGATTCACCAAGTCATGACCATGATGTTTCGATTTGGTCATGCACAGATAGACCTGGGTAATTGTCCATCATATTTGTTATCATTCCATTAATACGCTTACAATAAGTGTTATGAGAAGGATAATTTCCACCACATAGAATCATTTGAAATTTCATATTCTTGTTTTTTTATGAAATAAAAAGATTATAGAATTCCTTCCATAATTTTTTAAAGCACTAGTACATGGTATAGAGTAAATTGTAGATGATTACCTATAAGTATACGAGGGGTCCTTTAAAAAAGTTCTGGAAGTATATGCGGAATAAGACCAGTTTCTTTACTACCTTGGGTTAGTATAAGTACGACTATGGATGTCAAAGTTTCTTTTCGGGATGATCGTAATCGATTTTGGGTTAACCGGTGAACTTTTTAATTTTTGCAATTAGGTCCCTCCAAGAAAGTGGGAGAAGTTAAAATGTAAAACTGGAGTTAAAATTTTGCTATTCATATTTTCGTAACAATGTTTTTCTGATTTGAGCATAAACAGGTCGTCGAAAGGGGCCGCATTCTTAACAGGGATTGTTTTACGACACTTTTCAAAAATTAGACTGTAAACCTTATGTGCGACGTTGAAAATGTGTCACTTCAAACGAACCCCAAACCAAGCTCTTAGCGATGTCGTTTGAATTGAATTTTCCAATGGTAATCAAAATTTTGAGCCAAAAATTTGAACCAAAATCCCCCCATCCCTTTTTTTCATGTCAATAATAATCAGCACCCCGCACCCATTTCCCATCACCAACACACCCCTTCCAAACCCAACTCCGCACCATCCTTTCCATTCACACCAATCCACCATTTTTTATCAATAAAATTGCTTCTCTCAAACTACAACAAGCATCCGAGGATAGAGAATCCCCAGGTCCATGTTCATTTCCCATTTTTATTACCATATACCTTCTATATATATATATATTTTATCATAGATCAATGATTGAATATTTTTATTAAGTATGATGATTGTGTAACATTCTATATAGTGTATATTGTTTGTGTCTCCAAGATAATGCAATGTTTATAAGGTGTGAGAAAAAAGCTTAAATTAGGGCTGATTGTGGACAATAATCTCATCTTCATATGAACACAGGTTGAATGTGCGACGTCGGCCACAGATAATCATCCCATATGATATAAGACCAAACGTTGATCGATGTAGCATAGGCTATGTAATGATTGAAATATCTATGAGTGTCCGATGTCGCTCATCTGTCAGACATTGCAAATTCGATCTCTCCTCATGCGATATTGCTTATTAGCATATCGGGTACTTATTCCATGTTGACCTTAAAGTCGTATTCATATGACTATATTATGTGTACATAATTTGGGGACTTCTCAATTCTAACATAAATTTTGTTTCATGTGTATTGGTTGTAATATAACAAAGAGAGTTATCGATGGACTTTCAGCGTGTAATGTAGACAATGGAGGTTCAAACAATTAATGTTTCAATTTCATATCAACCTCATGTATTTTAATTTAATAGGTTTTGCATGTATTAGTAATATATGTTCTAGTTTTGTTGGTTCCTTGGATTCTCATTCTTTCCAACACTAGTTGAAAAACAATTGATTGTTGTATGATATTTAACCATTTCACGAGTTATAGAATATTAAATAACATTTAATGACTATCGATGAATAATTTTTTTTGTAATCAAATATTAAATATTATAATATTTTACGAGAACCGATACCTCTACAACCAATTTGTGGCGTTGAACAAACCAGTGATGCGATGATACTTACCAACATTGCATACATCGGAAGTTTATTTTTGCAATGTCGACCATTGAAAATGACATCGTATTTGTTAGCCTTCCACATCAGTAGGCACACGATGAGGGTTCTCGGGAGCATTCGATGTCACTTACCATCGACTGCGATGTCGCTGTCATTTATCGACAAAGTTGATTTAGACGATGTCACTGCAATTCCTGTCCCATAACCTACCTTCTTGCTATCACCGACATTGCCCCTTGTGCACGTCGATGTCGATCAAAATGATGTCATAGCTACGGTATCCTATCATCGACCTTCTTGCTTGGACCGATGCAGGTCACAAAATCTACCGACGTCGGTCCAAAACCGAGGTAAAAAATACTTTTTACCTTGTTTTGAACCGAGGTAAAAAAGTACTTTTTAATACAGCAGTATTTACCCCAACTTTTTCAGGACTAAAAACCGAGGTAAAAAGTCCTGTAGAACCGAGGTAATAGGTGTTGTTTCTTGTAGTGTTTGTTACTTCTATCATTATCTTTAAAAATATAAAAATATAAACAAAGGTTTTAAAGCGATTAACAAACATTCAAAACACATGAACTAATTAATACATTTACAAGTAATGAATTCTATCATTATCTTTTATTAAATTAAAGTCAAAACAAAGCCTTTAAAACTATTACCAAACATTCTAAACATATGAACTAATTAATATATTTGATAGTTGTAAGTTCTATCATTACGTTGAAGAAAATTGAAGTCAAAACAAAGTTCTTAAAATGACTAACAAAGGTTTCTGAAGATATGAATTAGTTAATACATTTGTTCGATATAAGTTACACATTTGTAGTGCAGAATGTGAGAGTCTAAACAAAATTATTAAAACAATTAACAAACATCGAAACATATAAACTAATATATATTATATACATATGCTAGCAGAAAATCTTGCAGAAAATGAAAGTCAACTATATCATTAAAATGATTAACAAATATTCTAAACATATGAATTATAAATTTACTTGTTGTAAGTTCTATAATTGTCCCATAGAAAAAAAGTATAAATAAAGTCCCTAAAACGATCAACAAACATTCAATGTTTATGAATTAACTTATACATTTACTAATTGTAAGTTTTAAAATTATCTAGCAAAAAATAAAACTTTAAATAAATTCTTCAAATGATTAACAAATATTTTAAACATGTAAACTAATTTATATGTGTGTGCTGATTTTAGCTATCACAGAAAATAAAAGTTTAACTATATATTTAAAATAATTAACAACGTTATAAACACACGAACTAATATATTTTTTTGATTTATGAATAAACACAAATAAAAAGTATGAAAAATAAAAAAAGATGTTAGATATATAAAATATAATGAAACTAATAAGAAATATTAGTCTAGATTCTAAATGAATGAATTTTGAGGGTGGTAGAGGTAAGGGTTTTCAAATGCGGGTACCCGTAAGTGCGGATACCTGCACATGCAGATACTCGCATATGGGCATTTGAAAATGTGACCCGTGGCACGGCCTAGAAAAATCGGGTACCTGGATTGATCGAGCCGGGTAACAGGGTAGCATTTGACCCGTTTAAAATTTAAAATTTAATTTTTTTAATAAATTATTATTTCATCATTTTACATGAATTTTTATTTGTGCAAGAAAAATATCTTTACGATGATGGCAATGTAGTTTAACAATTGAATTCTTGTGAATTGTTTTTTCGAGCAAATGGAACTATCATCATCGTTCACCTTTGGCCCTCCACTTTTTTCCATACTCTAAAATAATAAAACCGGCAACATGTGGTACTTTCATCGCTTTAAACCGTTAAATCCTGTTAACAACCTTACACGTGCAGGTCGCGTGATTTGTTTTTTGGGTAAAATTGTTTTATTTTTCATTTTAATCCCTTATTAATTTGTAACTTTGATTTTATTCATCGTTTTTAATTTTATAAAATTAGAACCCATCGTCTTCTTCTTCTCTCCCAAACCAAAATCCTCGTCGTCTTCCCATTTTCTTAATTAGTTGTACACAATCTGAAATCCAATCAATTTAACCCCTAACATTTTCATGTCCATGGTTCATTTCATCCAAATTTAGCTGAGAACTTAAAGATGGGGTGGCAGCTATGTCCTAAAGGTGCAATGTTCCCACATCGTGTAGTCTAGGATAAGATTTTCTTCCAAATGAATGATTAAACAATATGTACACTCTATTATCTATGAAAATTATGGTTTTATTAGTTAAATGAGGTAGGTCATGTCGAGGATGAACTAGGGTTTATGTTCGGCGAATTTGGGGATTTCAAAATTTGGGGTTGTTATCTGGAAATTGGGGTTTGTGTTGGTAAATTGGAAGTGTCGGGTGATTGTGTGACTGTTGTACTCTTTGCTTTGAAATACGATATCTATTATTCAAGCAATGAAATGTGACTACTGTTGTTTTTCCTTTAAAATGCGACATCAGTTTTTGAACTTTGAAATTCGTTAAGTGAGTTTCGAGTTCTAGTTGTATGGAATTTTTTTGACCTGGAGATTGTGCGATTTGCTGGACCATTGTTGAATGTCTGATGATTTCTTTAGAGCTAATATAGATGTGTTCGATATATGTTTCATTTCATAATTGTTACACTAAATTTTAACGAATTGTTGTTCTCTAGAATTTTGTGTTATACGAAAACTTTTATGATTTTTTCATCAAGTTGAGTTATGGGTCCGGTTTGAAGAGGATGACATAATAATGTACACCAGAGGTGAAGTAGATTATGTGGACTATTGCTACAAGAATGATCTATCCCTGGAAGACTTGAAGCAAATGGTTTTATATTTTGGTTATGGATAGGCCGGTGAAATTAAGGTCTATTTACTCGCGATTCTACAAAATTCTTGGGTTATTTGTTATATAGTCTAATGAGGAGTGAAGGAGCAGTATTTGTACTTGGGTTAAGTACAATAACGTTATAGAGGTTTTTTGTGTGCAAGCTGGGGTTGAAGAGGGTAATGTCGAAAAGAGGCGCACTCTTTGTGAGGATGAGGTTGTGCCTAGTGGTGAAGAACAGTACATAAATTCTAAAAATGATAAGGCCTGGATTTATGTTGAGGATTTACATAAGTGTGGTGAAGATGATGGGCAGGAGAGAGATGATAATGGGCATGTAGATGGGCCTGAGTTGGCTGGTAATGGAGGTGATGTTAGGGCTAATTTTGAAGCTGATTTGAGGTTGAGTTTGGGATTAATTTTAAGGCTAAGACTAGGGCGGAGTAAGTGACTGATACTAGGTCAGGAGGCAAAATCCGATAAGGAAGTGGTGATTGATGGTGTTGAGACTGATGTAAGTGAAGAGAAAGAGGGTGGAAATGATAGGGCTAAAGGGGATCAATTTGAAAATGTAGAAGATGATGCTCCAGTAGGTGAAGAGGAGGACCTCAACAGCAAAGACTCTGATGTGGAGATATTCAAATATGATGATGAATACTGTGGCAATGAAGACGTGGAGAAGAGTGATCCTGAGACTGAGGAGGGTGATGTAGAGGTTGGAGTTAGGCAGGAAAATGATTTAGGGGCTGGAGTTGGGCAGGAAATTAGTGGAGATGATGAAGTTAGGGAGGAAAACAATGAAGATGATCTTGATGCTAGTGAGGATAATGCCTACATGGATGCTGATTTTGAAGCTTGGCTTGACTCCCAAGCTAGCCAACTAACTCTGTTGGGAAGATCTTAGAGCCCTAAATCTCAAGAACTTGGAAAAGAGCAGCCCCCACCATTAGATGAGAATGAGAAGAACCCCCCTCCCTACATCCCCAAGATGGACCTAAGAATGAATAGAACACCTCACTATATGGGCATGAGATTGAGTAACCGGTTCTTCAGCCTTTAAAAAATGAAAGTAGAAAAAGTAAAGAAAGCAGCAAAGAAAAAGAAGTGAAAAATGGAGAATTTTGAGGACATTGCTTGATGAACATGATAAGGATAGGATGATGGAGATGGAGATGGAGATGGAGGGGAATAAAATTGGTGAAGAAGGAAGTGATGGTGCAGATGAGGTGAAGTTTGTTGATTTCAACCCTGAAAGGGATATGGTGTGTTCCCAGTTTGAAGCGGGGATGAGATTTTCTAGCTCAACGGAGTTTAAGGAGGTTGTTAGGCACTATGCCATTTGGATTAAGAAAGATATGAGGTTTCCAAATAATGAGAGGCATCAGGTTAGAGCTAGGTGCAAGGCTCCTTGTCCTTGGGTTGTGTTTACCTTGACAATCAACAACATTGGGAGCACTGACCTATTCATGAAGACTTTCCACAATGTCCACGAAAACTGCTTCCATCACCAGAAACAGATATTTTTGAACACCAAGGGGTTGGCTAAGAAGTATACGGAGAGAATTTGAAGCAATTTGTCGATGCTGGTGAGAAGCTTGAGGCAGACATTGGCTGAATACTACAAGGCTAAAATATCAAAGAATGTTGCTTACATAACCAGGAAGATGGCAGTGGAGTTGATCAAAGGTAATTCCATTGAACAGTACAAGAAAATATTTGACTACAGTGAGAAAGCAAAAAGAATGAATCCTAAGACTACCATCGAGGTTGAATTCACCCCCTTCGGGAATAAGAATGGGAATCCCCATTTCATGCACATGTTCTGTTTCTTGAGCCCACTGAAGAAGGGTTTCAAACATTGTAGACATGTTATAGGATTAGACGGATACCATGTGAAGGGGATTATCCCAGGAAAATTATCACCGCAATGACAATTGATCAGAATAATAGATATTGACTATTAGCATGGGCAGTAGTTGAGAAGGAGGCAGCGATGCAGTGGAAATGGTTTTTGGAGCTCCTGAAAAAAGACTTTGAAGTTGGAAATGCGCATCACTATACTTTTATATCCAATCAGTAGAAGGTATTTATTTTCATTCAATTTTATAACATTCAATTCTTGTTTATATCTCCAAATTTAAGCCATTAATTTATTTAATGTTAAATAATAGGGCTTGGATAGAGCATTGACCGAGGTTATGTCGGGTGCTACTCACAGATATTGCGTGGCACATTTCTATAGAAACTTCAAGAAAAAACACCCAGGGAAGGTCTCAAAAGGGATGGTATGGTCCATTGCCGGGAGCTCCAAAATGGAGTTGTGGACACAAAGGATGGATGAGTTAGAAGCATATAACCCTGCAGCCTACCGAACACTAAAGGAAGCTCCTTATCCTATGCATTGGTATAAGGCATTTATTTCTCATCATACTAAGTGTGAAATGTTGACAAACAATCTCCGCGAAGTGTTCAATAGTTACATACTAGAAGCTAAACATAAGCCTATATTGACCCTAACGGATAATATTAGGGAATTTGCTTATGGATATAATACAGAGGCTTGGGCTTAGTATGCTGAAATACCCTAAAACTATTGGCCCCCTTATTTGGAAACTGTTAGAGGATATAATTAGAGCTTGATTTAAATGGAGCCCTATATTTAATGGTTATGATATGTATAAGGTTAAGGGCCCTGGTAGTTCTATATTTGTTGTGGATGTAAGGAAGAGAAGCTGCACTTGTGGTGTTTGGCAGTTGACTGGATTGCCTTATTGTCATGCAATCTCAGCACTTAAACACGGGGGGTAGAGGTACACGATTATATTGATGAGTGCTACTCCAAGGACAGGGTCATGACTAGATATAGGAATGTTTTGTACCATATTATGGAGAGGAAAACTGGCCCAGGTTTTCAAATGGCTTGGTTCTTAACCCACCACTTCCATTGAAACAAGCAAGAAGGCCAAAGAAGGCGAGGAACAGAGAGGCTGATGAACCAGGATACCAAGGCAAGAAGATGACAATATTGATAGATATCCACCGTGGTATATGCAAGGAAGGAGACCATAATGCTAGAAAGTGTCCTAAAAACCCTCTATTGCCCAAGAAGTATATGAAGCCGCTCCGAGAACATAAAAAAAATAAGTACATTTTTTTGGTCGCTTACTTACTTGAATTTTTCCTTGAAACTATGTAGAAATAAATTTTATTTTCATGTCTAGACTCAAAGGAGGGCAGCAGCGACAGTGGATCAGCTGACATCCAGCAAGCTAAAGTAAAAATTATCCAATATGTTCGTCATTACCATTTCCATAATTAATTAGACTATTTTTTCCATCATACCAGATCCAAACTCATACAAAGGAGGGAGATAAATCTGAACAAATAAATTCCAAGAAAAGAAGAACATAGTTAACACTCTTGTTCCATATTTTCCCCTTTCGAATAAAACTACATACAACTAATAACCTTTTTTTGATCTCCACGGGAGGCATCTCATGTAATTTAAAATAAGACTCCAGCATCACAAACTTCAACTCCTCCTCAAAATTCATATCCATATGCCCCTGTTGCGCAGCCTCGGAGAAGATTAACTGGGCTCCCTTCGACGGATGGAGACAAGAAAGCCATTTATGCCAATTGTGCTTCTTTGGGGGAACCAATTACTTTCACTGTGGCCAACTAGAAGATAGGTGGTGGTCTGTTTGGATCTTCAGCATGAAGAGGGAGGCCATGAAAGCATAGGTGAAGAGAAGTCTAGATTTCTTTAGGATAAGGTTGCCTCATATTTTGCTATTTGAGGCTTCTTTTGCTTTGTAAGGGATAAAAGATTCCATGTGATATTGAGAGTACTTTGTGCCCACTTTTGTTGACTGTTACCATGTTGTGTGTGTTGGGTGTATTGTAGGATATTAAAATGGGCAGAACATGTGAACCCTCCTAGCTTTTATCTCAATGCAATTAATGCATTTGTTGGTTTTGTAAGAGGCTGGTTGTGATATTCAATAATCAATTTAATGGAAGGTAATTTGAGCAGTATTAGCAGGTTACATAAACAAGCTTCATTTTTTTCACCAGATTTTTCAGTCCAGGTTTCACAACTAGCTTTTCATTATTTATTTTTATCTGCTTTTCATGGTGGTTCTTCTATTGTTTTTTCATGCAACAATGAACTAGGCACGGGTTTTCAAACTAAGAAAACAACTTCTCAATACCATTCATCTTCGTCCAGCAAAACAATGACTTACAATAAAACAAAATCAGAGCAAAACGAACTACCAACAAACGATCTTCGTCCACCAAAACGAATAACCAACATACAAATTGCTCTTACATTCTACAACTACATCAGACACAAACTAAATCAACTACAATTGCACAAACTGAAATCACATTCATCATAACAAAGTACTTCAATTTCTTGCAATTCATTTTCTCCAACATGGTGGCTCGAGGATCTGCTTCCTTCTATCTATTTTTTCTAGCTCCTTAACTTCATTTTCCAAAAAATTGATCATTCTCACCAAGCCAGGAATAACTTCCACCTATCTGGGACACATTTCTGGATCCACTCACTACCAAAAACCACAACCAATACCCTGGACACCCAATTAAACCAAAATACCGAACACCTTAGACAATCGATATATAGAAACTTATTTTACAAATAGCCTAATTTATTTCATCTTTAACAACCGACAATGGATGAAACGTCTTCCTGGATTTCTCTCGGTCCAAGAGATAAAAAACATCACCCAGAGCCTGCAATTACAGGTCGAACACTGATTCTGATGCTCCAGGCCATGGTCACTTCTACGGCTATTCAAACTGTTTGCATTGCTGCCGATATCACCACCACAACTTATTGGAAGGCTGCCGACAAAGATTAGGAACTAGGTTTCTATCCTGTAGATTATGAACGGGAATATAAAGAGAGAGAAAAAGAAGATCAAGAAAATGGGAAGACGACGAGAGTTTTGATTTGGGAGAGAGGAAGAAGACAGCGGGATCTGGTTTCTTTATTAAAAAATGATGAATAAAATCAAAGTTACATAGTTCTGAGAGATTAAAATGAAAAAGACTATTTTACCCTCAAATAAATCTCGCGACCTGCACGTGTAAGGCTGTTAGCAGCATTTAACGATTTAAAGTGACAAAATTACCATAAGTTTCCAGTTTTGTTAGTTCAGGGCCGTAAAGTATGGAAAACGATGGAGGGCCAAAGGTGAACAATGGGAATAGTTCGAGGGCCACAGAAGTCATTTTTCTTTTTGTATAAATAATTATCACCTTTTATGCATATAATGATTAAATAAAGTAACAAGTCCGTAATTATCATTGCCGATCCCTGGTTTGGATGAATTTAAAAAATATATGCTGAAATGACTCAAAAAGAACATTGTATTAATTTTTTTATTTATTTAGTGAAGAGGCTATAAAAGTTTGATATTAAATTTTTGATGGAAAACCAAATGAAAATAATTCTAATTCTATTGGACCTACTACTAGAATAGGGTTTTTGTCATGGGCATGACTAAAAATTGGAGGAATAATGAGAAGGCCCGGAACTCAGAGGAACAATTGAAAATTCAATTTTGAAAGATAATAGTTGAAAATTTAGCCTTTGACTAATATGTTAATTCACATTATTCAATAATCAATATTACATATGTTTTTTTGACAACCAACATTATATTTATAGACAACTAAGAAATGAGAGTT
>JAULKK010005691.1:0-10415 GCA_032355705.1 Rubia peregrina
CCAGAGCACACCTTACATGTTTCTGAATGGCACACAATGCACAAAATCCAGACTTACGACCTAACATGTCAAAATATGAAACAGGCCATCAGGATGAAAGAATAAAAAGAGAAACTTCAGCTAGATATGTTGAACAAATGAAATGCATCTCTAGGGAAATATGTACTGAGAGGAAAGGCAGAAAACCTACATGAAGCTATATGCCGTCCACTCTGTAAATAAGCCACTAGTGGCTCCGTATATGTCAGGCATTGTAATACGGAATTGAGAAAACAAGTGTTTCCAAGATTTTGCAAGCCAGCACCCTGAAATCACATTTCAGCCATAATTGAACAAATGGAACATAATTGAACACAGCAGTTTGAGGGAACATCATCGAGAAAAAGAAAAGGGTTTTCGTAATGCCAAACTTGATGTACAAAGTGTTAAAAAATTGAAGTACTACAATAGTACACGTGAACAGGCTTCTAAATTCAAATTTTCATTTTCCGATCAAAAGTTTTAATTTTGGCAACACTTATGAGGAGCAAATTGCCAAACATATAGAGGGTGAAACTAACAGAGAAACACAAACCAGCAGATGGCGTTAAAAAATAAAATCTCATGAGTAATTACAATAAAGCCAAACAAAATGACAACTTTCTAAAATCAAACAACACAAAATTCCAAAATGCCGCTAAAATAGAACTAATTCACCAATTCTTACAATTCTCCTGAATGTGATCGAGAAGCTGAGCTCAGGATCCAACCCGAGCCCGTTCCTACCCCTCTCCAAAGCAACCTCCGACGACCCTTTCCCGGACCCAGCAAGGCCACCTTTTTGGGGCTCCGAATTCGAACCATACTCCAAATTCGGATTCGAGTTCGGATTCAGCGTCACGAGCTTAAACCCACTATTCCCCTGCTCCTTAAACCCCGTATAAGGCTTCCGCGCCGCCTGGAATTCAACCCTCCGGTGAAACACTGCGGACACGTCATTCAGACGCGGCGCCGCCGAAGCCGCACGATCCTTATCCAGTACCGACAAGGAATTCGCCGCCACCGCCGCCATGAAAATTTACCGTTCTTCTCCTTCTTTCTTCGACGAATCCAAATGGGCTCGTAATTCACACTAAGTTATAATTATCTCCCCAAGGCGACTTCTTGGTCGAGTGTAGATTGAGAGGCGGTGATTTACAGAGAACGGGAAGGTTGAGGCGGGTTTCGGCAGAAACGCGGAGGTGGAGAGTGGCCAAAAGGGCTCAAGAACCCTACTACCGCGACTACATATATGGCATAAATTCACTGTTTTTAAAAAAAATTAAGGGAAAAGTGTCAATATAATCCTACCTACTTGACATAAGTGTCAATATAAGTTTCAGATAATTTTTAGTGCAAAAATAACTCTAACTAATTAATGTACGTGTCAATATAACCCTCATACCTCATTTTCGGCATTGACTTCGCCGGACCACTGCCCGCCTCCGTCAGACCGCCGTCGGACCACCACCCGCCGCCAAACCACCATCGGACCTTCGCCCGCCACCACCGGACCACTGCAGGATGTCGGAATGGGTAAAATTACAATTACATTAAAAAAAAGAGTAGGGTTATATTTGCACTTTCAGTTATCAAAACGTTATATTTGCACTTATGTCAAGTAGGTATGGATATAAAATCATTTTTTCCCAAAAATTAATCGTTATAAAATTGGGTGGAGAATTTGAAAGCACTGTTGAAAAATATCAAAATTTGAAAGCACTATCGCGGAGTTTGAAAAATCAATCCTTAATAAGGAGTTTTTTTAAATTAATGAGTTGGTACGTCTTTAATTGTGAAAGATAAATCAATCAATGATGCACTCTTGACATGGTGGCGTTTTGCACTTTTAATTTGACTGGGTTAAAATTAAATTTTAACTTTATGTATATTTTTTCATAAGGCAAAGTTTTGGCGAAAGGTTCTAGTTGCAAATGCATGCGGTGTCAGTCACGTGTTGGTTTATTATTGGTTTTATGGAGAGGTGATCGACGTCCGCTGTTGGTTTCAGTCATTTATCGTAGTTTAGGATTTCAATTCAAAGGTGGAGTCGGTTGACCATAGGTTATGCTCTCGTTAAAACTGATAGCTAACCCACGTCGGCTATACATGTTGGTCATTAATTTGTTTAGGACAGACACATCTGCGACATCGGTCATACAGTGTTAATATAACCGATTGCATATGCGACTAGTGATCGACGTCGTATATAACTTAGTTTTTGTTCGTTCCAATGACATTATGTACTCAACAAAATTTCTATTAATATATATATTTTTCTTTCTTTAATATAAATTTAGAATTCATGGTAAATAACGATGAATCTAGCGGCGCCAACCGTGAGGTGCGCGATTTATATTAATTTGCTACTTTTTTTTAGTACTTGTGTACAATATTATAATTTCATTTATTTTATACACCTTGTGGGATCTGGTAGCCGATTCAACCCTATAATTTAGACGCCTATAACATGTCTCTCGATCATCCCTGTTTTATATGCATATTGTCGCTGCAAACCTTTAGGGGTTTGCCCTCTATAGTAAGTTCTACATGAAACATTTAGTTAATTTGTTTAACAGTTATTTTTTTGTTAATTATTTCATAACTGTATTTTTTCTTTATGATTCAGTACATCCCAAGGGACATGGCAACACACCTACCGAGTGAGAAAATCCTCGTTGTGTGGAGGTGCAATAAATCCGTGTGAATAATCTGTCGTATGGGTATGTGGTGTTCTTCGAGCTAATTGAGGTGTTGCGACAGACAACGAACGTAACCGCAGCGGAATGCAAATATCGAGTCTACCAACAAGAACTCGACCAAGACAAGAAAGAAAATAAACAAGAATGACACAAGGGATTTTACCCAGGTTCGGTGTAAACACCTACGTCCTGCAAGAATGGTTCCACTAGAATCAATCCGAGATTACAAGGATTACAAGCATACAACTTTCTCCTTTCTCTCAAGAATTCTCTCCAAGTGTTGAAGTAGTTTTTCTCCCCTTCTATACTACCCCTGCTCTCGGCCACTCTATTTTTCTCACAAGAAACCCGTAGCCTATAAGTGAGCTCTCATTTGTGGTGTGTTCCTCTCGTGTGTGAGCTCTCTCTTCTTCCCCCAATATGAAGACTAATTTATATCTCCCCCACAAGCCTAGAGTTGATATTAAATTCTAACCTACTCCACTAACTCGTGAAACAAGGAAGGAAACAAGGAAGAAAACATGGAAATGTCTCCAAAGTGAAATGTCTCCAAAGTGCTCTTCCCACTCATTAAAGCCACCACTCACACTTTTTTTTTTCATTTTCTTCCAGATGGGCAAAAATGTTTGTTCACAGAATTCCAGCTAAAATTTGCCGGAAAGGTTATTTTTGCACTTTCACTTATTATCTAGGGTTATATTGACACTTTCAATTATCAGAAAGTTGTATTGGCATGTATGTGAATTATATAGGGTTATGTATGCACTTTTCTCATACTAAAATCATAACATGAACCACCATCAGTCTTGGAGTGTTCCACGGGCGTGATCGCACGGGGCCATTCGACTTCTCGAGTCTTAATTAATATTATACTAGCATATTCTCCCTTCGTTGCTGCTCAATTTTATAGAAAGTTTTTCATAGTTATCAAGAAACATGTTTGACAGTTAATATGTTTAATTACGTAAAATAATGCCGTATAAAAAGTTGATATTTAGAAATTACTTGTTATGACGAATCAAACAATATCACATATGATGATATTATTTCTTATATATATGTATATATTCAAATATGTTGTCAAAATTGGCTAAAGCATAGTGTCAAATAGTAAAGTGTGAAAATTGATTCGGGATAAAGGGAGTACTATAATTTTGACTAAATTGATATTTTTTGTCCCAACAATGTTCGAAATTTACTTTTAAGCCCACAAAAAAACATGCCCTAACATTTTTGAATCATCAATTTTGGGCTTTGGGGTCATTCTGTTATAACCTCGTTAGAAAAAGTCATATGGCCAACATGTGACATAATTTACCCAATTTTCATGGGGAAATTTGATCCTTTTCTATTTTAATCTTTTTCCCCTTTTTCCTTTTTATTCTTTTCATATTAATTTTTGTCTCTCTCATCCACCCGCCTCCCCTCTCCTACTCTTCATCCATCTCCCCGCTCCTCTCCCCTATTCATTGTCGCAGCTCCGTCATCACACCACGTGATTACCTCTTACAAACACCAAATCACGCTATTAATCCCATAACACAACCATTCTTATTATCATATTGGTTTTAGAGAGAAAAATTGTGCGAGGATTTTTGTTTCACCAGGTGATGTTGAGACTTCTTTCGGACCAACATAATATTTGGAATCAGCATAAAGCTCCATGCTAACCTCATGAAACCTGCAGAACAAAGTCACAGGGAGGATCCATCTCTGATGCCTAAGTCAGTGTATGATCAATGTATGAATAGTTACTAGGAAAATGCCATTACATGTCTTGTCATTTCGATAATCTATTTATAGATGGTGATCACTATGATCTTCGATGATCGTGGTCCATGTGTTTTTGAGTCGTGTCATTGTCTGTATAATCATGGGTGACAATCATCCTTTTACTTAGGTTCGCTTATTTTGTTCGATAGATGCGAGGTGCTATTCTGGCTTTGGGGTTCACATGGTTAAGAAAGACCCGTCGTGGTTCTTTATTCACTAAGCGAGTTGTCCGTTTAGCCTGTTCATTAGGCTCGAGGTGCTATCTTTGTTTTGGACTACACGTTGTTGATGGAGGTGTATACCATAAACCCCCTAACCCGTGAAGGTCCATGGGAGTATAGTGTTTGTATTTTTTTTCACATCGTATGTTGATAATAAAATTTAATACACTAATCACAAATATATTTTTTTAAAAACTTTCATATGTTATGTAGGGATGATGTTATCTGAGGTTGGCACAAATCCGCTAAGGAAGGTAGAGGGGGAAATGAGGGAGTGGTGTAACAGAGCACCCCCTGTAAGAAAGCTAAGGTTATTCCTGATGTTCCTAATAGCTCAGCTGAGATTATTTCTCACTATGGTGGTTGGGAAACCGACTAGATTGCTATTGTTGTTATGAAGGATGTTCCATTTCGGTTAGTGCAGGTTAATGAACCAATGTATTTAGCTTTTATGGATGCCTATTATGTTTTTTTTATGTTTAAGTTTGAATCGTAGCTAGTTGAAACGATCAAGGACGATGGTAAAGAGATGACTCAATTGCAAGGGAAACTGAAGGTGGTTGAAGAGAAGTGTGGGAGGCAGGAAGTATATATGAAAGAAAAAGACAAGGTGAATAAAATTCTGATGGATCAACTCACTAAGCTGCGGACCAGCGGTCCTGCTGATCCTAGGTATGCTGGAGCTTTGATTAAGAAATTGTTAAAATAGAAAGTTTTTTTTATAAATTCTTTAAACGGGATGTATCCAAAAATAACAGATTTGGAGCATTTAAGAACTATGGGAGAATTGCACAAACAAAACCTACATTGTGGTTTGAGGGACTCTATGATGCTAGCCTTGAGCAGTGTATTAAAATGGCTGAGCTAATTGTAAATGATACATATGCTTAGACGACCATTGATGA
Organism: Rubia peregrina; assembly: GCA_032355705.1. NCBI lineage: Eukaryota > Viridiplantae > Streptophyta > Magnoliopsida > Gentianales > Rubiaceae > Rubia > Rubia peregrina. The sequence continues at coordinate 5,620 of JAULKK010005691.1, forward strand.
TGCACATTTATTTCAAATGTTCACTGAGTTAGAGAAACTACCTCAATTGCCTATGTTAAGAGAGCTTACGGAAACCGAGTATGATAAGCATGCAGAGGAAAAATCTAGGGGAGGAAAAATCCAGGTTGATGATTGAATAATTGATTCGGAAACCCCTCTCAGATTTAGTAATGTTTGGTCATAGTAGTATACCAGGAAGAGTTGATGAGGGTTTAGCTTCTGATGTTATTAGATGCTCAGGTGTAAGGGAGAAATTTTAGAATGGACCTTTTTATTTTTGGGATGTTGGTTTTCAGAGAGCTGCTTGTGAGGCCTTGGCTATGTATCTTGAGAAGTTTGGTCGATTAAATGGCTTTTGGTATTTTTTGTATTATTGTTGTATATAATTGTTTATGTTTGAATGGTCACTTGTTTTGCTGGTAAGTGATGTTTTAAGCGTATGCGAAGGTGTGACCAATTACATCGTTGCTTTAACATGTTAGTTTCCATTACATATATCCACAATATATATATGTTTTGTTTACATTTTTTTATTTACAAAGTTTGGGGGTAGAAGTGTGTGCATCACTCTCAAGCTGGTTAGTTACTAGGTATGTAAGCGAGGTTGTAATTTTCCTCCCTTTATCTTGGCATAATGTGTTGTTTTTGAGCTTTTAGTGGGCCGTATATGTAAATAAACATACCACATTTATTTTAATTTTTTGAAACAAGTCATTTTGTTTTTCCGGGCCATTTTTTGGTTAGCTGGTTTCTCGGGGATCATAAGGGCACATTAATTATTATTGAGATAAATATTTAATTGGTTCCTAGGCCTTGTTAAGGGCTTTTATCCCAGCAATTTTTTGAAAGATTACGTACAATCAACCAAATTACATATTTATCCCTGCATTTTTAAACACATGGTGATAAGTATTTTGAGAAAGTGTTTTCATGAGTTTTGTGCTTCAACGGATGGTTATTAAAAGTGTGGGTTTTGTTTATGATTATGGTTGGGCAATTTATCAAGCTTGGATGAAGGATTTACGTAATCTTGGTGAGGTATGTTTAGGTTATGTAGTAGATTTTTTCTTTTAACATTTTCTATGTTGTGAGGTTTACTTAGCTTTGTTTTCTTTTGATAGGATCGACGAGTGGGTTAGCAAATGTTAAGAGGAAAATGATGGCGGTTCTATGAACTCATGTAGCAATTTCGTTGTTGCTTCACTTATTTCATCGAACTGTTATAATTGTGGTATTCTTAGGGGCACTATTGTAAAAAAGAATGGGAGATGAAATCTATCCTTCCATTTATTAGAAGGTTGTATAGGGCCTATTTAGGGTTTTTACTCGTGTTTCTCATGATTGCATTGTATTCCTCATCATTCAAAATTTCTAGATATTATTTAATTGTATCTTTTTAGGTTTTAAGCCTGACCGTGTTGTATCATATAAATTTTTAGAGCTTGACTATGTTTTGTGAGAGCCTGAACACTGTACACGTTTTACAAATTTTGGTTTAATGTATGACTATTGTTATAAAGTGGTCCTATGTTCGTTTCTACCCGAGGTCTACGTTTTCTAATGTGGTGATAGGTTTCTACCATAATAAGCCCCTTGGATTATGTGAGGCTCTTATTGTATGTAATGTGACACTTCTAATTCTTTACATTCACGTCCTTCTGTATAAAAGTATATTCTGTAAGCATTATATGAATGAAATTCCACATTGTGCGAGGTGGATGTTTGTATTTTGCATACTTGGGAGTGAATGTACCTTAGTAATGATGATGTAATATTGCAATGCATTGATGTGGTATGAATGAGCCTGGTTTTCTTTGTCTCTTTCGTCCAATCCCACATGATCGAGGCTTTCTAGCTTCGTCAACCTTCTGTTTTTATGGCTAGTCATCGTGATGTATTATTGCAGTATGTTCTAGCTTGGTTTATCTTGCTTCCCCCGTTTACTTCTACCTTGTCGAGGTTCTAAAGTTTTTATTATAGCTAGTTTTAACATCTTTGTGTCCCATGATGGCTGGTTGTCACCTATTAACCGCGACTGCACATGATATTCCTTCTTATGTTGTACTACTTCTTAGCATTTTTTTCCGGCATGAAATATGGCCTTTTCCAAATACTATGAATGCCTAAAAAGAAAAGGTTTGATCCCCACAGTTCGCTAATGATCCACAAAATTGCTAGGGAAGTTCTCCATCGCTTGAACACCGGGAATACCTGGATAATAGGTAAACCAATCCTCACTATTCATCTACCTCCACATTTCTTAAAACCCAGAGAGCAATCTAATATTAAATTTCTTTCCAGCCTTATTGCCCACCTTCTTAAAACCCACAATCACAGCCACCCACCGAGGACTAAGCTGAGCAAAAGCAACACATAACAATCCAATATGCTCAGAATGGAATCCAAGACGGGTAGGGTTACCCCATACAATAAATGGTGCTCATAAACAAAAAAACTTAGTAGTAGGACTTGACACACCTCTCCCATACGCTTAGTATCTTAACCTCACAGTCATTTAAAAAGGAGCACTGCTCCTTTAAAGCGATTAAGTCATTTTCAGACATAACACTTTGACCATCCTCAAACACTTGACTACCTTATTCTTCATGTACGTCATCTCCCACGATGACACCCTTATCATAATCATGCATCACCTTATGAGTTGCCTCACTGCCACTAATAGTAGGATTAGCAGTGGAGGACGAAGACTCATTAGGTACAATAACCATGATCCCGAAATAGAAAAAGTTGGAAGAATAATTTACATTCTCAAAATAAGCTCTCACGAAGAGTTGAATGGCTTCTGAAAATTCTAATAGGATAGAAACAAAGATTGTGAATTTTTAAGACACACACTTACTTTTATAGAATTACTAGGAATACAAATCGACAACGTAACTTTACTGAAAATGTACCTTTTCGACGCAATCAATTACTTGTGTCAGTTGAAAATCAGAGTCGTCACATGTCAATATAGGAAAATATGCTTTGAAATGATTACTCCACATATATCACATGCATCACACTGTAAGTTGCCTCACCGATTGATCCGCTGAATAGTTTCCTCTATCACCACTTCACTTCAAATATCACACCACTCATACAAAAAAAATGTCACTCAACACTCAATATTCTATGATTCCATGGCTAGGTGGGGGCTTATGGTATATGTATTACCTATCCAATCCTAGTTAATTAGAGCCAAGCTTGCAAAGTGATGCCTTCGCTGAATCAGGGAACTTCACCGAATCCACAAAGACCAAGATCAATGCATCGTCACGAGCTGACCAACATCGGAAATAGTGGGAAGAAACACTTTCTAAGGCACTCTTTACTGGACCACGGTTTAAGAAAAAGGAGCATAATAATCGGACAACGATCACAAGATCGAAACCCTATATATACATATATATATATTATATACCTCAAAAAGGGAAGTGACATTTGATTCTCAAAATGCATATGTAATCAAGCCATACTGACTTGAGTGTCGAAACTTGTTCCTCGAGACCATCTCGTGGACATTTGCAGGTACTCGAAGAGTTTAGAACTTGCCGGGAGCTAATTTCAGGCACTATCATTACTCAAAAGGAATTTCCCACATCACTTTCCATTTGAAATTGAATTTAAATATTGAAATTAAACGTTGTTGAAAATTTAATGTTGAAATAAGTGGACATAAAAAAATGATATGTTAATTGTTCAATTAAAATGAAATAGAGATATGTTGAATTTTTATATTTAAATTTGAAATTTAATTTAAATTTGAAAATTAATTTAAATGTTGAAATTTAAATGTTAATTGATGAATGATTATATACATATATATTCTATGTTAATATGCGTATATACCTTAAACAATAGAGTTTTTGCAGGCTGTTATAATTGTGTTATGTTTGTAGTATTAATTTCGCTCTTCATATTGGAAGGAATGCAGAGTCATTTTCAATAAAAATTTAAAAACTGATTCAAACCCTTATCTCTACAATCATCTAATGCAAGTAATGTTTTATAATTTGTATGCATACTAATAATAATTAACATTAATTTCGCATGGTACATACACTTGTATCATATGCAAGATATTATTCTAATCCCTGGCAGTTGGTTTAAGAAGCCGTTTAGGAAAGCTGCCGCAATCCATGTATCACTTCATGGTCAAGTCTTTATGGGACCATCAAAAGGAAGTGCGTTACATTCGGAAGCGGTCAGTAGTCTTATGATCCGGCCGTGATAAACCGCTGAAAAGCGGAGAAAGTACACCTGCCGTGGCTGAGTGTTATGGCCAAAGCCATTTCCATCAAGTGCTAATATAGCGACGTGCCCGTTGACGCCTCTTCCGCGTTCAGAGCTCAGTTTATGACTCTAATTGCCCCCAACTTGGCCAAGTTGATACTGGTAACTGCTTATCTGTGCCCAGTTGATATGTTGATGACGTGTTTACTGCAGCATAAAGTCCCTTTTACGACCCATTTTATTTATATCCAAGCTCTGGTCATGAGCCTGTCCTGGCGCCAATAAATTTTTATTAGCCATCATGTGGCCGCTCTTGGTCCTTGAGACTTCCAGCAAACTGATTCCGATGTTTTATTGCCCATATTGTGGCCATTCGCATGTAATTCGCGTTTTATTTCCCACACACACATTCACACACGGTGGACGTGTGAGGAAATTAGTTTTCAATTAGGTTTCGCTTATTCAACTTGAGATAAACGAGCAGCGCACTTTTCAACTGAGCTAATTTCCCCATTCGAAGGTCAAATGTGGAGCTGCATATATATGCCATATAATGCATT
>JAULKK010005701.1:0-10415 GCA_032355705.1 Rubia peregrina
GGCACTTTCTGAGATTGCAGGGTTATATTGGCACTTTCGGCCTAAAGTCAGGGTTATTTTAGCACTTTACTCAAAATAAAAAACCAAAATCTGTGAGAAATGTTGTGCCACAAGTCTGGCCTTATGATGCTCAACAGTACGATTTGGTCGATACTTCAGCCGATAAACCCATTTGGAGCCAACAATGTTAGCGTCTGAAGGGCGAGGCACCAAATCCCAAGTGTATTGAGCACAGAGAGCCACCATCTCATCATCCATGAGGGTAACCCAAGCTGGATCCCGAAGAGGAGTGCGATAATCCATTGGCTCAAACCAAACAACCAAGGCAGCAGTAAAACCATGAGCGAAAACATCTGAATAATATCTACGCAGAATAGCTCCAGTCGCTGATCGAGTGACCATGCGATGAGTGCGAGTCTGAGGAGGAGAGACCAGAGAAGAGGCTGGAGGAGTCGAACCGACCGAGGAGGTTGGTGAAGAAGCAGCCGAGATGGGTGGAGACGGAGCAGGTGGACTGACTGGTGGAAAGGCAGAAGGCGCCTGTTGTGGTGCTGGTGGCGGATGTGTGGCACAAATAGAGCAAGGGGTTGTAGTCGGCACAGGAGTAACAAGAGGCAAAGGAGGTACCGAATCAGGATCAGGATTAACAAAGGCAAAAAATCTAACACTAAAGGTAGAGAACCGATTTCTGAAGGAAAGGACGGGGAGAATGGAAACCATGTCCCGTCAAAATGAGAATGCCAAGTGACATAGATTCTGCCAGTAGTGCGATAAAGACACCAAAAACCTTTATACTGCGAGCTGTAGCAATAAATACACATGAAATACTGTGAGGAGACAGCTTGTGGTTAGAAAATGTGTGAACGAACGAGAAGACCCGACAACCAAAGGTATGAAAATTGGTATATATAGGTACCCGACCATTAATAACCTCATATGGTGATCGTCTTCCAAGAACAAGAGTAGGCAACCGATTGATAGTATAAGTGGCTGAAACAAAAGCATCAGGCTAGTGGAAAAGAGGGACATGAGAGTGATAAAACATAGAAAAACCCATCTCAACAATGTGGCAGTGCTTGCACTCAGCCCGACCATTCTGCTCTAGAGTATATGGGTAAGAAATCTGATGATGAAATCCCTTTGTCTGAAAATGACAGTGTAGGCGACCATTTATGAACTCAGTCCTTCCATCACTCTGAAACACCTTAATGGTGGACGAGAATTGGTTCTCCACAAATACCTTAAACTAGCGATAAATGTCCCAAAAATCAGACTTGCCATATTGGATAAACCACGAGAGTTGGGAATAATCATCAATGGAAATGACATAGTAGGCAAAACCATCAGCAGATAAAATCGGAGAAGCCCCCTATAAATTACAATGAACCAGATCAAGTACCCTAGTAGCACGTTTATCATTTTTATGAAAAGATAAACATTTCCCTTTAGCCTTTTCACATGCTTCACAAAGGGTGGATTTAGGCAAAATCGATGAGTCAACTAAGGCTTCAGAAGCACGCAAACCATAAATAACAGAATGCGGAACATGACCAAGTCTAGGAAGCCATATTTCAAAGGACGCGCGTGACTTATTTGACTCAACAGTAGACAGTAAAACAGATGCACCATAGTCTAAGAAATAAATACTATCGTTAATATGACCGTGACCCAAGGTTTCCCTAGTGATTGTATGCCAAATAATAAATGAATGATCATCAAAGCTGACAACAACATTTAAATCATGAGTCAATTTTCCAATTAAAAGATTTTTTTAGTGATATCAGACACAATAATCGCATCATAAATAGGCAAAGACTTAGAAAGCCAAGAATCATCAATATGTGTAATAGGGAGTTTAGCACCATTAATAACAGAGACATGAGTATGTCCATCATAGAGTTTCATATGATCAATAACAGTTGGAGACGATGCCATGTGTTTTGTAGAGTCAGAATCCAAAATCCACCTGAACTCGTCGCGTCGTCGCTGATGAGAAAGAACTGTATGTCTCAGAATAGCGCACTGTCAAGAACCAAAATGAGCCATATCACTAAAGCAAATAAAAATAGCTAGAAGATAAAATCAGAGAGAGCCGACAGAGCACACGGGAGTGTAGAGCAGCTGAAGACAAAATCATAGGGATGAACGTGCGAGTGGAATCACGCGCGAGTGAATTCTAGGTACGTCTGGCACACGCCCCCAACAAGTTTAGATGAAGTTGTTGCGTAGTCTACAAGTTTGGTGACCGTTCTATGTTTCACCTCGAATAGATCCGGGAAGACAAGGAGAGACACCGGAGAAGACCAAAATACACGCCAATAAAAAGTAGAGGAGATCGGAGATTGAAAGACACCGACAGAGATCTGGATGAAGACCTTCATCGCCGCTGGAGAATGCCGATGGACTAAAAACTCACCAAAAAAAGGGAACATGGAACCAACAACCGCCGGTGAGGACTCGGGAAGTTGGTGAAGAAAGTTAATAAAATGGAGGAGCATAGTGGAGTCGCCGAAGGCGAAGGCCACTTGCTGGAATCTGATCGGAAGTTGACCGCAAATCGGTGGTGGTTTGGTCGGAAAGGGGAGGGAGGGAGGCAGCAAAATAAAATTTAGGGTTTGAATTTTAGGATCAGAACTTGCTCTGATACCATGAAAGAATGATTTCCCATAATGATTCTGAATAACAAAGAAGAGAATAAATAGAGAGTACGAAGCATGAAGGTAGACTAGTCCTAATATAACTCTAAACTAGTCAACAAGATAAAACCAAATATAATCATCTAACTGATTTATTCTAACAGATGGAATTATTAGTTTTTGAATTTCAAGTCACTCTTGGGAGGAGCCTTTTTCATCTCTCTCCAGTTGAATCGGTGATATCTATCTGACCAAAATTCATACCCAAATGATACCTCTGAAACAGAAAATGAAAGCCTTGCTATTGAATATGAATTTTGTCACTAGTTTCTATTATATTAGGTCACCTTGGATACAGAATATGAGGGCTCATCTGGGTTGGTTAAGCTGGTAATGCTAAAAACATGTGGCTACTGCACTTTGGAACCACGTACAGCTTATACTCGAAGCACATTGAGTATAAATCGGAGCATATTCAAACTATACATTTGAATCACTCACAAGTGATGCTCGAAGCACCTACGAGCTATACTCTAAGCTCCATGTTATTTTTGGGGCTCATAAGCATCTACGAGTTCCATTTGAAGCACTTATAAGTGATGCTTGAAGCACCTATGAAGTACTCTAAACATCAAGTTGTTTTCGTGGCACAGAAGTACTACGAGTTCCATTTGAAGCACTTAAAAGTGACGCTTGAAGCACCTATGAGTTGTTGTTTAAGCACCAAGTTATTTTTGTGGAATGGAAACATCTACAAACTCCATTTGAAACACGTACAAATGATGCTTAAAGCACTTAAGAGTTGAACTCTAAGCACCAAGTTGTTTTTATAGCACACAATTTATAAACGAAACATTACATTTGAAACACTTATAAGCAATGATTAAAGCACTTACAAATTATACTCTAAGCACAAAAAAACTCCAGCTGCATACTGAACAAAAAACTTAAAATTCGTACAAAATATGTTTTGTACTCCCCCTGTCCCATCTCTATTTGCATTGTAATCGTTATCGCTGTTCAAAAAACATATTTGACCAGTAATAAGATTTCCTACTTTTAACAACAACAAATAAAAAGTTAATATTTAGAAACTACTTGTTAAGACGAATTGTACAATATCACATACGATAATATTATTGTTCATATATCTATTTAAATATTCGGTCAAACTTTGTTAGAGACTAGTGTCAAAAAGTAGAAGTGAAAATAGGGATGAGACAGAGGGAGTACATGAAAATCTAAAAGAAAAGATAATAAAGCATCAAATTTATCTATGTGACCCAAGTGTTTGAAGATATGGTTGGAGTGCACATGGAAGCTAACTCTGGTATCTCAAAGCCAAATGGGCGCGTAACCAGTTTTTCATCAAGCATGCGTTCACGTGAGCACCATTGGAACCTTTAGATTAAATAATTGAATGGTTTAGATCTATTTTCACATGAGTGAGTGTTCTCACCTAAAATTGGTGTTCTCACTCACTCATGTGAGAACAGATCTAAACCATTAAATTATTTAATCTAAAGGTTCCAATGGTGCTCACGTGCACGCACGCTTGATGAAAAACTGATTACGCACCAATCTGGCTTGGAGATACTTGAGTTAGCTTCCACATGCACTCCAACCATTTCTTCAAAGACTTGGTTTTCGATTTAGGTAGGTTCGTCCATTCTTCTTCACATCTCTTGCAAGTAGGGGAGGGTGTCAGTTCGGTTTAATTGGTTTTCGATTTGGCTTATTCGGTTTTGCCCTTAAAAAGCCCAAAACCAAATCCGACCCGAATTTGAAATTTGGTTTCGGTTTGAAACCAAATTCAACCCAAATAAAATTGAATTGATTGTAATTTATAAAAAATAATTACTAAAATCTTATAACTTAATTTAAAATTAAATAAAAACATGTAATCTAATTCCTACATCATCAAAATCAAGTTTTCAAAAATAAAAATCCAACAAGTACAATACAAATGCAACCATAACAATTTTAGCATTTCATTTAAAATTAAAGAAAATAGTTCATTTTAATATTCATCTTCAAATATATATCCATACAGATTGGGTGCTGGCGAAAAACACAGACTAATGAAGCGGGGTCGGCCACGAAAGAAGGCGGCACAGCTTTCCGGCGAGTGGGTAAAAATGATACAAGAGGAAGGTATCGACGGGAACGATCAAATGGAAGGAATAGAGGAGGATGGAGAGATAAACAAAAAGTTTGAATTCGAAAACCAGGTTAGATATGAAATCCTCTTCTGAAGTACAAACTGAGATTGGAAAAGGGAGGAAGTTGTGGGTTGACGTAATTAGTGGCAATAGGATACAGCCGAACGGTATGAAAATTGATTATATTACCCCTAAAATTTTAGATGGTGAAGTGGAGATAGAAATTGAGCATGACGATGTAAAGAATTAGTTAGAATACTAGGGAAGCTCGTTGATTATTTATGTCTGTGGTGGAAATTTAACAATGAATCTTGTGCATAGATTCGTTGTGAAGTTCTGGAACTTTGTATGTGCTCCTGCAATATTGTACAACGATGAAGAATACTTTATCATTAGGTTTTAAGGGGTTACTGATAGAGATGAGGTACTGAGGAGGGGGTCATACACCATCTATAGTATACTTATGTTTTTGCAGTGATGGAAGCCAAACTTTTCGTTGAAAAAGGATATGGTGAGAATATTTCCTGTTTGGATTAAGCTACCTAACTTACTTGCACCTGTGGGGGGCTATCATTTTGGGGAAGATAGGGAGCGTTGTAGGAAGACCTCTGTTTACAGGTGAATACACCGCAAATAAACTTAAGATTTTCATATGCGAGGATTCTTGTGGAGGTGGATATCTAAAGGAAGATTCCAGAGGAGGTTAAAATCAAGGATCTGGAGGGCAAAAAAAAATCAAACAAGTGATAGAGATTGAGGGGAAGCTATCATTTTGTGATAAATTCCAGTAAGGGGGACACAAGTGCACAGAAAATGGTGATAAACAGAAGAGAGTACAGGTCTGGAAGCCAAAAAATCACACTGCTTTAATAGATGCTGATATGGATGGTGTGAACAAGATTCAGGAAACAAAAGGCAAAGGGGCATAGGGTGAAAATAAGTGGACTGTTGTGGTGTCAAGGACCAAACAGAAAGAGGGGCACAAAGTTGATAGGGATGAAAGCATTGGAGATACTATGATATAAAGGAAAGTTAAGTCTAGTAGCCGAAAAGTGATGGTGGAAATAGAGACAACTCTACGGATTTGGGAGGATCCTACAGAGTATGGCCATGTTCCATGATAATATTATGGAATTTGAGGGGGTTGAATAACACATCAAAACATAGAGAGATTAACCCCGTCTCTGAGGTATGAATACGATGATTGCTGTTTTTTTGTTGAGACAAGGGTGACGAAAGATAACTAAAAAAATACAAAAATATTTTGGTGATAGGTGGAGGTTTGAGGACAACTATACAAAAAAATCCTGAAGGGAGGATTTGGTGATGCAGGGCGAATGGCAGCGAAGATTGAACAAGCGATAGATCGCCGTAAAGGTTCGGTAAGGTTTTGAACTTAACTTTTGCGTTCAGAGTCAGAATAAGGCGAGGTTGGATGTGTTGGAACCGTCTTGATATTTGAGGTAGTTTATAGCCTCAAAATTGTAATTTAGTGTTTTTTAATGTTTTCCGATTTACTTTTATTTTTGGAAATTAGTTCCAAATTTTCTATTTTTTATTTACGGGTTTTCCCTTTTATTATTTAAAGACCTCATGTTTGGATATTTTATTCATTCAATCATAATATTATTTCAAGATTATTTTCTATCTGGTGGATTCCAGACCAAAACCTAGGGTTTGTGCTTGCAGACCTTAATTGTTCTTCAAGATTCGTGCTTGTGAATCTCTTTGATATTCTGACTTCATCACTCTGGGATTACAGTGAAGTGGAGGTAAGGAATACGGTTAAAACAGACCAGATAATAATGTGTGAGGTCTGTGATAGGAAAGGAGAATTATTATTCTGGTTGAATGCTATATATGCAGGGAACCCACAAAAAATGAGGAAAGTGCTATGGAAGGATATTAAAAGGGTTCAGACAAAAAACCCTGGTTCATGATAGGAGATTTCAATAACATCTTGCGGAGGGAAGATAGGATTGGAGGAAATGAAATCCAGCCGAATGAATACTATGATCTTGAACAGATGATAAAATAGGGCTGAGTGAATGTGAAACAATGGGAGATTTCTTCACTTGGTCTGACAGGCAACCTGATGGGATTTCGCTAGTTGAATGGAGTTTGACGAGTGAAGGCAAGGTACTCTGAAACGTATGGCAAAAAGTTGACAGACTTGGGATCAAATAGATACACGCCTACTATATAGAAGGCAAGAAGCTTATAGATACGCTGCTGCAGGGTGATTCATCTTGGGTACTTAAAAGTATGGGAAAATGTAGGATCAAGGTACAACATCTGAGAAGCTGAAAAAAGAAGAAAAGGGCGGTGAAATATAGTATCCAAAAAGTGTACGATGAGCTCAAAGAAAATCCGCTGAAGATGCCTTTGGAGGAAACTGTTGTATGATAATTTTGCTAGACCAAGAGCTAAATTCTTGCTATGGTTGTGCTGCTTGAAAAGATTGGTGACCAAGGATAGGTTGAGAAGATTTGGCATGGATGTTGATGAGACTAATGTGATAGTTCTAACCGGTTTGTCAATCAATGACAAAGTCAGGCCTCTCCGTATCAATCCATCTAGATCATTTGATTTAACAATAGGGTTTAAAGGGAGGATTTGGGAGGTGATCACATTAATCTCCCTAAACATGAATTGGTAAGAGTTGTCTGAGCCATGAAATACAAAATGATTCTTCGATTTCCAAAGAACCCAACATGTTATGATAAAGTAGATATACAAGATTTATACTTGGCCGAAGACATCAAATGTCCAGACCTTATCCAGGATAATTTATCAAATAAATGCTGGAAGTCTGTGAAAGGTATACTCAAAATGAAATATGCACTTCCAGATTTGTACTGCTACTGGGCAAGAGCTAAAGTAGTGATCTAGGTTGTCGACATTTTTGCAATGAACACATTTAGATGCAAGAGATATTCCTATTCTATTTAGCACATCATCAAATGGAAGCAAGTAATTCAGCAATTTCCATATAAAGGTAGAGATTTTAGGAGGAACTCCATACCTTTTTAAGATTAGTCAACTCTCTCTTCTTTTTTCGTATTGTTTGGTAAGCTGAGGATATGCTGAAAGTTCCTATTGGTGAGGGCTTCCAAAACATTTCATCTCTACCTTCAGTGAGTATTCACTCTTTCTTTAGCTCAGTTAAGCTTTCCTGTGGCAAATTGGACTCCAAAGCAGGCATAAAGAAGTCTCTATCCTGTAGAAATTCTCTTACCTTCAGCATTGGATATGGAACTTCTTCTTGTCCCTGCCAAAGGTCTATCAGTGGTCCTGCATTTATCCATCTCGCTATCCAAAAACTGCAGTCTCCTTTGTTTGGTATAATCTGAGAGTTTTCTTCAGCCACCAGTGAGATTTTTTTGATTCTTCTCTAAGGATCCGATGTTCTGTTAGATGGAGCTATTGACCACATGTATTTGGCCCACATAGTTTGACCTTGTTGTGCTTTCCACCAAAGCTTAAGTGAGAATGAATCTATTAGGTTTTTAGGTCTTTGAAGGCCATGCCATTCTCTTCCTTTGGAAAGCATAGTGACTCCTAGCTTTTCTAATGTATTCTTTTTCCCACCTCAGATTTACCCCACAAGAAATTTGCAAACATAGATCTCCAGGTATCTAATATATGACCTGTAGGAGCCATGATGCACCATGTATGCTGTGGAATTGAAGCTAATACATGTTTAATGAGTATAATTCTACCTGCAAGATTTAACCATCTATTGTTCAAGTGTAGGATTTTTCCATCTAATTTCTCAGTTAAATTTTGAAAGTAGAGACTCTTTTTCCTACCTTTGAATATGGTAACACCTAAATACTGAAAAGGAAAGGAACCTTCTGCCATTTTTGTGATCCTTTTAATCATGTCCCATCTTACAGAACTGGTTTTATTTCCTACTAGGTAAGCACTTTTTTCAAAGTTGATTTTCTGACCACGGGATTTTTCATAGCATTGTAGGAAAGTAACCAGAGTTTTTAAGGATTTCAAGGTTGCCTTAAGTAGGATGATAGTATCATCAGCATAAGATAAGTAAGTTATATGTTCATTTCCAATAGGCAACCTAAAGTGTTCAATATGATTGTTTAGGTACATGAATTTAACCCCTTATTCCATAGCTCAGTGATGAAGTTAAAGAGTGTAGGGGATAATGGATCACCTTGTTTCAATCCCCTTGAACGTTTAAAATAACCATAGGGTGTACCATTAATCAACACTGAAAACCAAGCACTGTAGATATTACCTAATATGAGTGATACCAAGTGTCCATGAAATCTAAGTTTTAGCAGTAACGAATTTAACATTGGCCAAGATACCCTATCAAATGCTTTAGACATATCAATATTTGTTATCATATTAAGGGCATAAGGTTTCTTGTCCAATAATTTAACCATTTCCTGCATAACTAACACATTATCTGTAATTTCTCTACCCTTTATGAATGCATATTGTTCTAGTGAAATGCATTTAGGGAGTAAAGGTTTGATTCTCTTAGCTATGATCTTGGAGAGAATTTTATTTTTGAAGTTAGTAAGACTTATAGGCCTGAATTTAGTTAATTTGTTAGGTGTCTGAGTTTTTGGGATTGGAGTTATACTTGTGCTAGCAAAAGATTTAGGTAATTTAATACCACACATAAACTCCTGGACAGCCTGCAGAAGATCATTTTTAATAATTGACCAAGCTTTCCTAAAATATAGTCCAATAAATCCATCAGGTGCAGGGGAACTATCATCTCCTTAACTGAACACTATCATTTCCAGTTCTTCCATTTCAACCCTTTTCAACAATTCAATATTATTTGTTTCAGTAATGACAGTAGGAATAAAATTAAGGAAGTTCATCATATCCACACCTGAGTGTTCCAGTGTTTCATCTGTGAGCAATTTATGGAAGAAAAAGACAACATATTCTCTTATGTGATCTTGCTCTTCTATCCAAGTATCATCTTCTTTATGGGCACTATTAATCCTAAGTTTAGCTATTTTAGACTTAACACTGTTATGAAAGAAAGATGTATTCAGATCCCCGTTTTAAGCCATTTTGTCTAGATATTTGTCTCCAAAAGTCTTTTTGTTCCTTTAAAAATTTAACCAGCTTAGCATTTTCTTCATTGCTTCTTATCTGGTCTTGCAGATTATAGTTTGTATCTAAATTCAGCTCTAACTCTGCTATTTTTTCTCTCTTCATTTAAAACATTCTAAAAAATATTACAAACTTCAATCTTATTTCAAATTTTCACCAATGTTTTTAACCTATACAGTTTACTAGAAAACCTATCATACCCTGAGTCATTACTAGTTCATTTCAGTTTAACTCTATAAGAGGGAGCAGAGTTGACCTATTTAACCACATAGATTGGAAACGAAAAGGCCTCATAAACTGCTTAGATTGAATCTCTAAGGTAAGCAACAATGGATTATGATATGAGTTTCCTCTTCCTAATACTTGGACTGTGCTGTTTTGAAACTTATCAAACAATTCTTGATTCCCTAGTATTTTGTCCAATCTCTCTAGGACCCTATGTTGGTTCCTTCTACCATTAGCCAATGTGAATATATTTCCTAGGGTGTTAACCTCTGTGAAGTTGTTTGTAATT
>JAULKK010005712.1:0-10415 GCA_032355705.1 Rubia peregrina
AGTGCACAATACAATGAAAGTAGACTAAGGTGTATGCCAACATAGTATATCAATTATGCATATAACAAGAATGTAAGAAACAAGTCAACATAATATTTATAAGCATTAAAAGATAGGAAGATCTTAGAATCTCACAAAATAACTACCAAATCATGAATACAAATATAAATACCCAAGCCAAATCTCTACTCCCTAAGAATTAAACCCAATTAATCCATTGGATTCAATGGCCTTCGGAAAAATTAGAAGAATTAAAATAAAAGAGAAGGGTTATCTTCTTTCTCTCTCTACCTACTCTTAGGAAAAACTAGGAGAATGGAAAAAAAACTATCAAAACTTAAACCCTAGTATACATAGGTTCTCTTATATAGTAGATAGAATCGGGCCTTAAAAAAGTCCTAAAAAAGGAAACTTAAAACCTAGCTACCACCAGGCACATGCCGTGCAGTCGCACACGACCCGTGCAATAGTGCACGGGCTTCCGGCTACGTGTGAATTCCCCATCTTCTAAGCCCACATTCGCGCATATATTTGAGGGCCACTGGCTGGAAGCATCTTTTGATAGTTTGAATGGCACGGGTCATGTGATTCCTCACGGGCCACTGATTGGAAGCTTTATTTCACCTTCTGAGCAGCGCTGGCCGTGTATAACCTTGTTGGCCGCTGGCTGGGAGTCTATTTCTTGACAACTGATGGCACGGTTGTGCAAATATTCACGTCCCGATGGCTGGTCTTAGTATTTTAACTTCATTAGTCGCATGATTTTGTTGAATGCACGGGTCGTGTAGTTCCCCGCCATCCTTGTCAAGTCACTTTGGCACCATCCGTTTTGGCTGGCACGACCCGTGTAGTATCATATGACCGTGCTAGTTCTTCACTTGTTGAACTTCGACTCCTTTCTCTTTCAAGCTCTATTCCATCTACTAACATGTTTTCACTTGTGGCATTCTGTCTACTACCATCCTTGCGAATGACCTTTTTACTATCTATTACCATCCTTGTGAATGACCTTCTACTATCTACGCCGAAGTGTTTATGTTCAAGCTAACAAATAAGCTCACAAAATAAGATCTAGATGCTCGTAAGGACAAAGTGTCCATTAGGTCTTATAAGTCTACAAAACTAATGTTTAGAGTAGAAAACCAATAATGGCTATCTAAACCCCATGTAATGTAAACCTGATTAAAGCTAGCAATCAACCAACCAAAACATACTAATAAATATGCTAAATGCATTGGTTAACATTTTCATTTAGGTGTAGATCAGAAGGTGAAGTTGCAGTAACCACACAGGGATCTATGTGGTGGGTGTTGGTTTTTCAAAATTGGTATTGGTAGACAAAGATCTAGGTGGATTTCACCTTGTGTCACAGGGATGGTGATTTTCCAGGAGTATGCAAAGCTACAGTATCCTTAACGTCTATGTATAGTGGGTGTTGGTTTTTCATAATTGGTGTTGGCTATGCAAAGAATGTGGAGAGTATCTGCTTGTGTCACGAGGCTGGTGAATTTCTAGGCGTATACAAAGCTGATGTGTTCTCTCCATTTCTATCACGTTGGTTGGAGTATTCCATGCTAAGAAAATCCATGGGTGATTTGTCCATTTGTGTTGCGTCCAACAAAAGAGTGAAGAAATGTAGGTATTTTGTGTTTGCAAGGTGATACATTATTGCGAGATGGTGGCTGTATGAACTTTGTGTGGGCTTATTCTTCACTGATGAGGTAGTTGGGGGATAGGTATGCCATGTGGGAAAGCATTTTCACATTATCTATAATGTATTGTTTAACGTATTTTGTTTCCCAAGGATAAGTAAGTGCCTAAGTAGTTATGGGAAAGCGTAAAGTCGCGATTTCTTGGATATTATCTTAATGTCATTTATATTTCCTATGCATGTATCTTTCTGGTGCAAGGGTTCTTTCCTTGTAGAGGTGGACTATGAGGCCAATTACTTGTTCCACTTCATCGGGTACCTACAAGGAAGTTCCCGTGATCGTCCTCGAGAAGAAACTCTGATGCTTAAGTTGGTTTTTAAGGAATATCTATACTTCTCATGAGTCATCCCCCTTTTGCTTCTTACTCATTTTATAGGCCTCCTTATCGTGTTATCATGGCCGGAGCTATTTGCTCATTTCTTTCTAAATCATAAGTCTTAATGAGACTACGGATCCAAGATTGGACCAGCCCGGCCCAAAATCTGAATGAAGAAAAAGCTTGGACCAAGGACCAATCCTGTTAATGATTATTTAGGACTGAGATCAGACCAGAATAATTCCATTTTTGGACTGGTATGAACCGGTTGGACCAGATATTATTAAAATTTATTATTTTATAATAAAATTTAGTGTTGGAAAAGTTTAATTAATTAATTTTGTCGTTAAAAGATAGTAAACTAGAAGTTATTAGAAAAAATTTACCTTAAAATATGGAAGAATACTAAATTATCAAAAAAATATTAAACTAAAATATAAATAAAACTATAAATATTAAAGAAATATACATAAGAGTAAGTTACCGGTCCATTTGGTCCAGACTGGAAAAATTTGATCTTGGACCGGACTGGAATGGAACCTAAAATCATAAAAAATCTTGAACTGAAAACCGAAATGAAACTCTATACATCCGGTTCCGGTCTTCTTATTTTGGTTTGGTTCAGTTTACTTTACCAGTCCAGACCAGTTCATGAATACCCCTGAATGTGACACATTCTAAGGTTAATTGTTTTGTGCCTGTTACGCAAGGTGATTGCCTATGAGCTTGTGAGGTTAAGATTGCTTCTATCCTAGCCCTAGCGAACTGTGACTACTATGGTACGGTGTATACCATAAGCCCCCTAGCCGCTAAGTTATGTGAGAGTGTATTTTTTGTGTACTTTATTCCAAAAGAGCTCTTCGTATGTTTATTTTTAGTAAAATTTGAAAATCTAATTGCGAAGCGTTATGGAACTTCGCGGTTGAAGTGAAATATTTATAATATCTTCAGTTATGAAGATAACTATTTCGTAAATTAAGATAAATTAATATTTTCACTAGTAATTAATCATTATGGAGCATGTATAACGATTGATAGCTCATTTTAAACTTAATTACATAACCTACATGTGTTAAAAAAGTGCACTTTTTGAGGCACACTTCTTATGCGAATATTATAAAAAGTTACAATAGTGATTTAGTGGGGCATACCTGAAGTGATTTCGCATTTATTGGAGTCATTGAGCATGTTCAACCTAAATCTCTTAGTTCAAAGGTACTACCCTCTATCATTTTCCATAATTCAAATATAGTAACTGTGCGGTCGAAGTCATCTTCTTTTATAACCCGATTAGTTAGGAGTAATAATGGGGTGGCGTGAGATAATAACGTCAGCTCTGGGGAATAGCGTGCAGCTAGGGGTGAGGTTAGGGAAAATATTGAGGGAAATATTAGTGTTGTAAATGGAGAGTTTTTATCTGAGTTGGTGAAATATCACCTCTCTTTGAACAATTTTACGATTAGGTTGCCTTCTTCAGGAGAAAGGGCCTAGGATTCTCTCTATGTTTTTTTTAGCATTTATGTATGCCATTTTTATATGGTTTATTGTTACCTATTCCTGAATTTGTTAGGCATTTTTTGGGTAGATATGATGTAGGTTTTTCCCAATTTCACCCGAGATGCTTAGCCCTAATGATGGTTATGTAGAGATTTGTAAGAGTTCTGACAAGGGTTTGGAAATTGAGGATTTTCTTAAGTTTTATTAATTTCGGAATGCTGGTTCCAAAGAGATATATGCGTTTATCCAATGACGTTTACTATTCAACTTGTGTGAAATTTTCCTAGTAATTGTGGTCCTTGGAAGGACTAGTATTTCTTCATTAAGGATGTAAAGGGTACATGTGTTCCTTTTTGGAATCATGTTGTTGTTATTGAACCCCGGTCTAAGAAAGTAGGAAGATTGACTAGGGAGAGTCAACTTGTTAGGCAAATGTTACTATAGGCTATAAAGATAAGTCATCCTTAGGGAAAGGAAGGTTTTTTTAAAAATTATAATTTCCTTATTATCAATGATTTTAGTGAGTTCATATTAATTTCTTGCATGTTATACAAGGATGACTTTGTCCAAGGTTGGTGTTCAGCAGCCTATGGATAACAAAGAGGGAAACGAAGCGAACGGTTTGAAAGGTGTATAAGAGCGTTATTCTCATAAGAAGGCTAAGGTTGTGGCGGGTTATGGTAACATGCCTTTTGGTTCTCAGGATTTGGAGTTTCAAAAGTTGACCAGTTTATTACTGTGGCTATGAAAGACGTTCCGACTCGGTTGGTCCAGTTCTGAGTTTTGTTGTGTTTTGTGTGTTAATTCTCTTATGCATGACTGTTCTTTAATGTTGATTTTTTGTTTAGTAGTTAGGATAAGTGATGAAAGATGTTGGTGTGGAGATGACCCAGCTGCGAGAGAAGCGAAAGTTGACCGAGGAGAAGTGCAAGACGCTAGAAAAGAACATGGAGAAGAAGAAGAAGGTTAACATGGAGCTAGTTGAGCGACTTTCTGAGCTGCGGAATAGGGGTCATACTGTGTGCCAGTTAACGAATTGTTAAAATCACTACAACTTATTTTCAAAACTGTTTCCGAAGATTGCGATGTTGAAGTGGTGGCGCGCATGGGAAAAAAATTTGTGCGAAGAAACCTAGTTTAAATATTGAGGGGCTGAAGCATACCAAAGCTATAAAGCTTGGTTAGGATCGAGCTCAGATGGATTAGGATCACATGTATGCTTATATGACTGCTGATAATGCACATCCCTTTCCGTTGCATGATGAGTTAGAGGAGATGGAAAGATAGCCTATGCTCAATGAGCTTGCGCAATCCGAGCATGAAAAGTAGGAAGAGGATGTTGAGGAGGAGGATGAAACCACTTCTATGATCAAAGAGCTACTATAACAGCTGCTTCAGGGCTAAGTGGTGTTTGTCCACACCACAGTATACCCGAAGGGGAGAACGTTGCTAGCAATTTGGGTGTTGGGGAGGAAGATTAGTTATATGTTTTTGACTTCATAGTTTTTGGGAGGTAGCCAATGAGGCCCAGTTTTCAAATGATTTTTTGTACCTATGAAGTTTATGAATAAAGTGTTTTAGGTTTTCTGATTATCCATTCCATATGTGATTATTATTTGTTAGTATGACATAGCACTATTGGGATGCATCTATTGTCCTCGTGTTTTAACAACTAGTATTTGGTCACTTGTGTCACAGGCGGGTGGTGTTCTAGGTGCATACGAATCTGTGTCCAATTGCAGTGTTGATTTACCACTGTGATTTCCAATATGTGTATCCACAACATGTTCTGAGTTTACAAATAATATTGTGCGTCTTCAGGTGGTATGAAGATAGAGATATACAGTTGCCAGCAAGATGGTTACTTTTCATGCGTACTTCCTCGTTCTGTCACACCATCGGTTTTCCCCCCCACCTCAACATCTCACCTCCTCCATATATAGCTTAGAGATGGCTTATAGACGATGACTCTAGCCCTCACTACCGGGGTTAATAAGCCTATGATGTGTCATGGTATCATGTTAAACCTGGTAGTAACATTGACTATTGGGACCTCCACTGTGAATACCCATCCTAAGCCCATCTTATGCCACTTAGGACATTAGTACGTCATGATAACTCTAAGGTTGGCACAATGCTTAGTTTCCAGAAACTAAGAATCTAGTTCTCGAGTATTGACCATTGATGATACGTCTAATGCATTAATTTTTCAAAGCAATTAACATTTTTATTATTTTTTATTGGTATATTTCTAGATTTATATAGGTTTACATCATAAGGGGTTTCATAACCATTTATGATTTTCATATCTAAATCTTTCATTTTGTAGTCTATTTTAGGTCTAAAGGATTTTCAGTCCTTACGAACATCTAGATCCTTTTAGTGAGCTTCAATTATAGATCGCTCGTAAGCACTTCAGATACCTTCATTCACAAGGATGGTAGAAGATTTAATACCACAGGTCCAAACGTGGTAGTAGATAGATGCGACAAAGAAAAGGGAAAAGTCTAAGAATAGAGCACGGGGCCCGTGCCATCATAAAAACCTCAAAAGGACCCCTAGACAACAGGCCATGCAATAAAGCATGGCCCAAAAACTCAGATTCGAAGGAATGAGCTCCAGACGATGGGCGTGCAACTTTTCATGGCTCGTGCCATTAGAAAGGGTGAGGAACGCCCTCCAGTCCATGCCCCATGCTGGCCGACACATGTATTATGACACGGGTCATGCCATGGGTGATAGGGTTTTCTCCCTGTTTGGGTCTTTCAAGGTCCATCTATCCTACTATACAAGTGTCTTTAGTCTTCCTAGGGTTTAAGGAAGTTGCATAATGTAGATCTTAGAGTATGGTGGGTAGAAAGGAAGAGGATAATTCTCCCTCTCCCTCTAGAGTTCTTCTTCTTTTTCCTTCACTTTGTTATTAGATCCATGACATTTAATTAAATAAATACCATGGATTTAATAGTAGTTTATTATCTTGGGATAGTATTTGTATTCATGATGATTTTGTGAGATTCTAGATGACCATATTTTCTATTTTCTATGTGCTATGAATATTTGTGTAATAGTTTCCATTAATGTGTGATTTATGCCATAACATTGTTTATGATACATCCATAATTCTATGCATAGTATAACAACGTTCTGGGCTACAATGCTATCTTGGGAGGGTTAGGTTAGGTCCATTGTAGTCTCGAGAGTACTAGAGAGATGAATGCATTCATGCTATCTTGAGAATACCATGACAATCGTTAGATCAGATAAACTATTTAACAAATCATACAAATTAAAAGGTGAAGTTCACAAAAATTTAGTGTGAAGAGGCCGATAAGGTATTTTAGAATGCCTTCTTGAACCTTGGATCAGGAGCTAGGAAGAGGCCCTCTAAGGCGGTGTCAATGTTGATAGCCATGCGTTCGGGTTGCAAAAGTAACATAAAACTACAAACTGTGAGACAACCATATAACCAAACAAAGCTATCCTCAAGGGTGGTGGTGGAAATCATTGAAGCCTTTCCAACTTATCCATGGTGTACCTCATCCCGATCAACATAAGTTTTCCACAGCCAATCGAGAGTGTGCTGAATGTCCTAAGTACTATGCCAAAATATCGACCATGCCTCCCATGGGTATCTTGCTAGCCTTCTTTTTACCTGTGGCTATGCACTCTTCCGCGAAAATGTAGACTAAGTTGGGGCAGAAATTCCCCAAAAAAGCTTTTCCCAAGGAATTTTCACGTCCCGGTTGGGGCATTGAGAAATCTCTCAATGGAAGCGAACTCCTATGGATGGGAGATGGTACTCGTACTGCAAAGAAGGGTGTACTATTTCGGTAATCTTGCCCAAATGGTTCCTTTCCACGCCCGCCAGGTTCTGTCAAAAGTTACTCGACAAGAACGGAAGCCCTTGTTAATTGTTCTTAGGAACTTCCTTCCCATATTTCCACCCAAATACTCGAGGGACATCCCTAAGAGTCATCGACCACTCCTTGTCATCCAAGTGGAAAGTGATAGTCCTTCTCCCGTCAGTGTCCGATGTTTTATCCACGGTTGCCAAAAATTCAAAAGTCCACCTAATGTATGTCTTGGAGTGCATCTCTAGGAATGTGTCAGGGCCTATGTGACCTAGAAAGTAGGTGACGGGTTCGAGTAGGCCTAGTTCTACCAAGTTCTCCTTGTAGGCAAACTTTGTCTCCAAGATAGTCCTCTTTGGCCTATTTAGATACTTTCATTTTCGAGCTGCACTTCCAGTAATGTTGACCAATCCCATAAACTCATCAACAAGGGTTAGGAGGAACAAGAGTGGTCTGCTATTTTCTCCCAAATTTAGCAGACCCATTCATTTTATCAACCCAAGAAGTTGTTCCTTTCTCTTACTTACTCCTTTTAGGACCCATTCTATCACAACAAGAAAAGGATGGTAACTTCAAGAACACACGAACATATGCATAAAAGATTACCTAACAAGAACCATATCCCTAAACTCCCAACACATGGAAAATCATGTCATCTCTACACAAGGATCATAAACTTCCCCCACAATTAGTTTAACACAAAAACATGCATATAACCCACATACTTCCCTAAAACATCAAAACATTTTGAACTTCATGCTTTGCACACACAACACAATTACGCTAAAGAAAGTAAGGAAACAAAAAGTTCAAAAGATTACACAAAATTGGTGGCTAAGAGCTGAAAATCACACAAGAAGAAGCAAGAATGCTGTCTCTTGTGAGAAAGTATCCAATTTTTGAATTTCTCGAATTGTAAAGTGACGCTGGATGTTTTTGAAGTACTTATAGTGGGTTATATGACCTTTATGGATGGGAGAAGGTACTCTGAATACATATTTAGAGAATCAAAGATCTTCTAAAATTGGGTTGTTTAGGAGAGAGGCAAAAAAGGGGTAGTAATAATTTAGGCAAAAATAGAAACTTTTGGGGTAAAAGCTTTTATGCATCAATACTCAAGGAAGGTGTTAATGTTTGGTGTAGTACCACTACAATTAACCACTTAGGGAAGAAGAATTCTGTGGAATTAAATGGGACAAAAGTGCTTGTTTGGAAAAAAAAACAATTATGCCAAAATTATCCAATTCTGCCAAAAAAAATTCCTTGTACCGTTGTCCATCTTCCTGAACAATGCCATAACATCTATGGGGCTTTTTTTCTATAGAATCATTACCTGCCGCATTCACCATGCGCATGTCTTCATCACATATGTCTTCAAAGAAATAATAGACAAGGTTGCCTTCCTTGAATGGATGATAGGGGCAACTAGCCAATAGTTGTTTGAACCTCTCATAGTACTCATACAAGGACTTATTCGCCAGTTGCGAAATATTGGACAGTTGCTTTTTCAGACCCGTAGACTTTGAAGCCGGGAAGTATTTCTCGAGAAATCTCCACTTCATGTCTATCCAGGAAGTGATTCAACCCGATAGTAGATAATAAAGCAGATCCTTAGTCGGGTCTCATAGAAAAAGGAAATAACCTCAATTTATTGTCCTGATAGGTGCTTGTTCGAGTCCTCTTCGACCATCCCAGTGAAAGTGAGCAAGCATTGGATTATGTCGCTCTTCAGAAGTGACATTAGATGGAAAATGAGGGAATACTATGCAGAGGGCTTAACTCTCCAGATTCGGAGCCATCAACTCTCTAAGCACGTGATTTTCTTCAGCCATCTCAACTCTTTCTTTTATAAAAACTAACCGGTCCTTGTGAAATCTCTCCTCTAGTTCTCCCTTTTTTTTCCGACCACTTGCATTTCTTGTAGATAGTGTAAAGTTTCTAGGTTCGTGATATGGGAAACAACACTATTCGTCCCAAGAGAAAACACTAGCAAATAGATTATAAGTAAATATAATTATTGGAAAAATCTACACAAAAAACAACAAAAGCTACAAAATAAAAATAACATTAACTTCTCTACCAACTAGTAATGCAAGTTAACAATTAAATCTTAAAACAAGCATTCCCGATGGCGCACCAAATTTTGATTTGTCCACTAGGTCGCTAATAAACCACGGGAGATCTACTAACCCGCGGAGCCCTTGGAAGACCAAAGATAAGAATTTATATGCTCTCTTGTACTCAGTACCAAATACCAAAGAGTAGAATAATTTATATTAAACTAATACTTGGGGATATTTGCGTAATATGATTGGGATATAATTTTGATCCTATATTCTATCAAGTACAAGATGTATAAACCTATACTAATGTACATGTTGCATAGTGTAGTTGATTTTCAACACTTTCCAATGTCTGTCACATAAAGGTGCCCACGTATATTCTATCAACACCATCTCCGTAATTAGAAAAGTGTGTCAAATAGTCCATTCGTTATGCGCTCCTCTTTCCCATGAAGAATTACATCCCAGGCTTTCACTGTGAACGTTTCTCCCTAGGCCTATAGAGGAGAAAGAATAGGCATGTCATGATGACTCTATGGTTTAAAAGACATTGGTCACTACACTACATCCCTAGTTGCCACAAACTATTATGCATAATCTATCAAAGTTTTCGACGTAGTCAAAATTAGGCATACACTCGTGTGGATTCGATGCTCACAGCCTTTGTACCTACACTTACATAGTTGGGACTTATGATCCTGCATATCCTAACTGGAAACTCCCTGCAGGCTACAGGCTAGAAGGGTGTTCGACCGTCTGAATGACACGACCCGTGCTTATCCGTGCAGGCTGTGGTCTGGAGCTAAACTTTCCTAATTCTGATGTTGTAGCCATGCTAAACCCTACGGGCCGCCGACTAGATCTTCAAACCTTGGTCTTCAAGGTGTGAGAGGCCATCATCGTGCCTCTCAAAGATAGTATTTATATGCCCTAATTGCAGCTATACTACTAGAAAGTAGATAGTAGCAAGTCGGGG